>JACEIK010004589.1:110256-129279 GCA_018107945.1 Datura stramonium | reverse complement strand
CTTGCCTGCAGGTACTCATAGACGAGGAGGCGATCCCTCGTGATTCCAGCCAGCTTATAGAGTCATCAGCTCCTGTCATCCGGAGCTTGATATTCAGAGGGGTAGTTCATTTTCTTTTGTTGTACAGTATGGGTAGGCCGGGGGCCCTGTCCCGACCATTTTATCAGTACTCATAGAGGCTTGCAGATTGTATATATATCTCCCTGTGGTTAGTTGTGCCAGTCGTGTGAGGCCGTGCGTTTTTGTTTAGTTATTTAGCATTTCTGATTGTGTTGGTCGTGTGGGGCCATAGTCTGATAGTAGTGGTGACCTTGCTGGTCATGTAGTTGTACAGTATTCTTTATGTTGAGTCGCAGATGACTAGACAGTATGGTGGCCTTGTCGACCCGCATAGGTTCCCCTTTATAAGTATGTTTCTGACTAGCTGAAATTTTATATAGGTGGCTATAGGCCCAATCGGCCGGAGGCTGTATTTACAGCCGTTATATAGCCCATTATTTCCATAAATCTGAGATAGAGCTATCCAGACACCAGATGTGCTTAGGCTCACCAGTTAGCAGTCCAGGTCCTACTAGGGCACCAGGTGCCAGTCATACCCCCCAAGGCGGGGCGGGGCGTGAATAACTTCATGAGCAAAGTTTGTGGCAAGTCTTCCTAATTTGATTTACTTCTCCTTATTTGACTGGTCAATATGCATAACATGTGACAGTTATATTTTGAACTATTGTGATCACCTTAATTAAACATTTCTTCTCATATTTTCTTCTTGCAATATGTAATAATTATGGTAACTTACCAATTATTTATTCATTTATTTATTTGTTTATTTTATACAGCTAATGAAAACTCGTTTAAAAATTATTGGTAAATCTTCCTATCATATTACTTTCCTTATTTAAAGAGGAGCTTCCCTTGACTAGTTCTTTCTTAATTACGGTAAAAAGTGATTTTCTTAAAAAGTTTTATTTGGTATTGTTAATTAAGGACAATAATTTCCTGACTTTTTTTTACAGACTATTTTATACTTCATTTAACTAATTTAGGGCAAGTTTAGATTTGTCCTTTATTTGATTATGTTAATTACGACAAATCATTTTATTCATGGAGAATATTCTATATGATTTTTCAACTTTGTTAATTAATAAAAATCCCTTGGTTGATTTCATTCTTTTATTTTCTTTCCTTCTAAGTCTTTAATGAATTAATTATTTTCTTCTTCATGCAACCCTTCACGATTTGCTATAAAAGCAACCCTTGTCTTTTATTTGATTCATTTGAATACGGTCTTAAAAATTAAATATACTTTACTACTTTGTTCCTTTAAGAAAATCATATTTTTCTACCCTACCTCAATATGAGCACTGCTCGGGATCCGTGAGATCCTTGTGATCTTGACGTATTGAAGGTTTGGGTCTCAATCACTGGGAGAGTCATTCTGAATTTGTTGTTCGTTGCTCTAGTTCATTATTGATTAACCGGTTAGTTATTTCCCTATACTACTTTCTGATAATACCATGAATAAATTCGTACTTTCATAATAAACATGAACTCTTTAAATATTTTTGCATAGATCTTGTAAAGCGTGCCTGAATTTTGTGATTCAACTTATTTGTGTTAATATTTTGTAAAAGACTTAGTTAAATAAGTTGTGAATTGGGAATTCCCCAATGTATATGTTTATGTGTGTATTTGTGGTATTACTTGTTTAACAGGTTATTCCTTTTGGGATGAAGAGTCGCCCGGGACCCAAAGGACTATGGATTTGTTCTTTAATTTATCTTTATTTATTTATTTTAATGTTTGTATTAACTTGTTATTTTATTTTTTCAATTTGTAATAATTGTAAGAATAATAATAAATAGTGGAAAGGGGTCTGGGGGCGGGGATTGCGTGCTTCTCTTATTTGTTTCATTGTTAATCTAGAAATCATGCTCATAGGAATCTCAATAACATACGCAACAAACAGAAAGCATGCTTATGGGATTTTCATAACGTACGCAGTGATAGAAATCATGTCTATAGCTTTTCAAATGATTTAACCTGAAAAGGTCTTATAATTGCAAACATTGCTTGTGGGAATTCAATTTAAATAATAACATATATGACACTAGAATTTATGCTTCTTGGAATTTAGTTTGAAATAAACGGCTGGAATAATGTTTTTAAGGATTACAAAGGTTAACTTGTTTTAGTTAAAGTTGATGCCTGCATAAGTCGTAATTTTTTAATAAAAAGTATGTGTAGTATAATATTAATAAATCTGCCTGTATGACAAAATGAATTCTTATTCTGTGCTATCTCAGTTTAATCTTGAATTAATCTGATAAGAGGATTAAAACCTGTATTGCGTATAGTTGTTTTGAAAAAATGTTTAAGTAACTGATTAGGAATCTACCTATGTTATTTATAGTTTTCGTCTTCATCTAGAAATTATGTCCACAATCGTTATCCTCATATGGAATTCTATAATCGTCTGAGTACAATTTATTCATTTGTTTTAATGCAATTGTTAAATACAGTGACTTTTAGGATAAATAAATGAAATCACCTATGAGAGATCATTTGATTTAACTACTTGTTTAATTTGTTGGCCTAACAACCGAAAGTCATGATTCCTTATTAATATTTAAATACAACTGCCAAAATTATGCCTTTAGGACTTGAGTTTCATATATAATAGTCTGCTTGCATTAATTCTGGAATTCATGCTTGTAGGATTCAATTTGTTTGTGCCTATTTTGTATGTCACGCAGAGGTCTATTTGAAACCTTTACATGGTAGTTTTCTTTAATCACTGTCTATTTGACGTTTAATCATTGTTAAAACCCTAAGATTTCTAGATCCAAAATCCAAATTAGTCGTCTAATGCCTCTTGGACATTAGGATTGGGACGGGTAGGCAAATACTAGTACGTTAGTCTTTTTCGCCTAGAAACGCTTTAGGGATAATAATTAATTAGGTGGGTAGACAGGGATATGATAGTTTGTGCTCGCTGAATAATACGAGCAATTGAAATGGTAGTGAAGTATTATTTAAGTTGCATGGGGTGATCCCTTTAGGCTAAAATTACCCCTCCATTTAAGTGTAGAACTACATCCAGCCTGATTCCCTTCGGGGATACGTAGGTGCCTCTATGAGGTTCGGTCCCTTAATTTTAAAATTTATTTATTTGTTCATTATATTTTTGTGTTTATTTTTCAATGTCTATTATGGTAATTTTTGTATTTGCAACAAGTTGTATTTTGGTGTACTTTCTCAATTAAATTGTCAATTGTTGTAAATTTTTAGAAAAAAAATAATAAAAGTTTTCTAAGTGTATTCTGTCCAAATTTCTTTCTTCTCACTTGTCTACAATTTTGTTTATTTATTTGTTTATCAATCTAGTCTAAACTTAAATAACATAGGTTAAAATTAATTATCTTTGATCACTCGTTAATTTTTCCCACATATTAATGGATCCGACCGGGAACCACGTCTGTGGACCTCGAAAGGTGCCTAACACCTTTCTTTCGAGGTTATTTAAGCCCTTGCCCGAACCTAGTGACGTAGGCTAATCTAAGTAGACTCGTAGCATAGCATGGTGCCCTAACGCACCTCAAAATCGTTAGGTGGCGACTCTTCACTTTAAATAACTCTTATGAGACGTCACATGTTGAATCCTACTTTTGGAGTGAAAAATTGGGCTCGACAGCATGGCGACTCTGCTAGGGATTTTAGGCTTAAACAGCAACGTGTCTATTTTTATGTGGGTTTCATTTGAGCTTTGATTTGAAAAAAATCTTTTATTTTTATGTGTTAACTGACATCCTTTATCTTTCTATTTTATTGTCTCTGTAATAATTTATTTTCTTACGTGTTATTGTAACATGAAGTTACTAACGTTTTTTTTTCTTTTGTTTTTATATCACTCTTTATTATTAATAATTTACCGCTTGTAATATGTTATGACTATTTGCTAAGTGTTTTAGTCTATAAATTGTCATATCGCTCATATCTTCCTCCACTTGAAACCTCTTTTTATTTTTTTGGAACGGTTGCATGGTCACACGGACGTTCATTCCTAAAATACCCTGTGTCGGGAATTGCCTCATGGATCGGTTGATCAGCAGTGGTTCGATAGCATGAGCCTTCCCACTCTCAAGTTGTCCGCTTGAGGGAATCGTGTCTAAACCCACTCTCATTCTTAGAGCTTTACCGTGTAATCCTTTACTAAGGAACGCACCTTTTCTTAAACCTAAGTTTTCTCGACACCCAAGGCATGTCAAGACTAATAGTAAAACATTTCCCTGAGTTCCAAGGGATTTCCAAATCCCGAAGGGGACGTTTTCATCAAACTATGTGCATTTTGAGAGAAAATATGGTTAAGTATTGTCATTTTGCTCTTGAGCGGGTAGGTTAGGCTAACATTTTTGTGATGCGGGTATAATGAATCCGCCTACATCATACCCCAGATTTAGCATGATTTGGTGTTTTCCGACAACAATGAAATCTTGGTGGGCCGACTTGGGTGAATAAGGCGAAAGGGAGGTAAGGAAGGTGTTGGGACACTTACCCTCCCTCATGCAAATAACTCCTAGTAGGACATCGAAGCTGCCACAGCATTTTGGGACGAAACGCGTTCTGTGTTTAGGTTCGGCGAGATCGGAATGACCCCACTCTGGGAGGAAATTGGGGGTTATTTGGAAAATGTTAGTCTGCGCTGGAGAAACAGAAAATTGGAAAAGGTTGAAGTTATAATACCTAAGAGTGTCACTCTGGAAGACATTCAATATAAGTTGGGTTTGCAAGGGAGGCATCTTATAGACTATGTTGTAAAAGGCATAATTCCAGGTTCCTATTTGTATGATAGATTTGGCCACAGTGCCGCTCGAAAAATTTATGAAGTTGAGAGTTCAGACCCTAGCTCGTGAGTTAGCAAAAGGATATTCGCATTTATAGTTTATTTCTTAGGGTTGATTTTCTTCCTACGAGGAGCCGAGGAAGACGTAAACATTCGCCTTGTTCTGGTCACCCATGCTTTATGCAATGGTATTGACAAAGGGTCATGCACGATCGTCCCTATGATTGTAGCAGATATTTACCGGGCCTTGGGGAAATGCAAAGAAGGGGATAAATGTTTCGAAGGTTGCAACTTGTTACTGCAAATGTGGTTGATTGAACATCTGCAAAAGGTTAGGGGTAAATTGGCATTACCCGAACCCACCGAAACTGATCATACTGCGGCACATGAGACCAGAGTAACCATGGGTGTCAAGAAGATCAAAAGGTACAATGAGGTAGAGAAGTGGGGATGGATGCTGAACACTTTGATAGAAGATTCAGTGCAATGGATGTTTGACTGGTTTCCTAGTTCAAACTTTGTGACGTACACCAAATATCATTGTTAAATCTTCCTAATGGGACTTCATGGCCTTCAGCCTTACGCTCCAATAAGAGTGATCAGAAAAGCAGGGAGAACAAATTATACCCAGAGTTGCTGATATGAGTGTTCATAGGGTAGACTATGAGGATGAAAATAATCCCAACGCCACCTACTTAGCCAAGATCTGGATGAAGAAAATCATCCTTGATGGGAAAAGCATGAAGTGGACAGGTACCAAGAGGGTTGCGAGGCTGGCTACATTGAGTGATTGCGTGCAGATTTAGCAGGTGAGGCTATAAGAAGCCTCAAATGAGGCAAGCATGTGGCCAATAAAGAGGCACAATCACAAACCCTCTATCGCTGCCTAAAGAGGAAGATCCAAGATTCTGAGGCTTGTCATCGGCAGTTACATGACGACAATGCAAAAGAAATTGCTAAGATGGGCAAAGAGTTGGAGTACTGGAAAGATCGTGCCTTAGGTTTGGATTTAAGGTACAAGATTTGTGCGACGAATTCAGTAAACATGGGGAGGAATGACTGAATAGGGGAGCTATAGGGAAGGATCGAGCATTGGCCTATCTCCTGTCTAGTCGCCACCATTTTGACAAAGTGCTGGAAGATCCAAAGAAAGCAAACCTTGATGAAGAAGTTTTTAAGATTTAGTTGAATGTTATTTTTTCTTTAGTCGTTTTCTTGTATTTCCAATATTTTATCTTAATAAAGTTATCATTTTGGGGTTTATTTTTGGGAGAAAAATATACAATACTTAACAGCATGTTTTCTCTCAAACTCGTTAGGCCTACCTCTGGCATAATAGAGGCTCCAAAATTAGGAAATGCGTCAACATCTTGTTTGATCTTTACTTTAATCAGTATGATTTATAGCCTCTCTTAGTAACTGTGGATTTGTTTGTTGTTTGTCTTATTTTTCCCCTTCCCAAAGGTTGATCTGTGCAAACCTAGCCTATTATACAAGGTCCAATGGGGCTCCTCCTTCTCCTCCTCCCGTTCCTGGACGCAGTAATAAAGGGAAGAACAAGATGGATGAGCACAATAGCGTCTTAGATAAGAGAGGTAATAGTACTTCTAGGGAAGAATGAGATAATTCTGAAGGGGTCTGCCCTCCAGGTTATATTGAGGTGATTATGAGGCTCGAGTAGAAAATCTTTGAGCTTCAAGAAATGTTAGCACAAGTTCACAGTTTAAATAACCAGGATACATTATTTGGGATTCAAGATAATGCCTCAACTTCAAAAGCACCAGCCAGCCTCCCCCTGTCTTCACAACCAGCAGCTCCACCACAAGATAACCCACCCCCAATATTACCAATACCCTCCATATACATACCCAAATCCACCCGCTCCCATTACCTCCCATTACCCGTCACCAGCCCAAGAGATACCTTCCCCAGCCAACATAAATGCAACATATGCCCGCACTCATACCAACCCAATCTATGTGGAGACTGCGCCTGTAACTCACCACCTGGAGGAATCTGATCCTTCCAAGAAGGATAGATTGATTCAGACTCTAGCAGAGGAGTTAAAAAAGATAAACAGCAAATTGAAAAGTGTTGAAGGAACTAAGGGAATAACAGGTCTAGACTATGAAGACTTGTGCATACACCCAGATGTCGAGCTACGGGAGGGGTACAAACCTCCCAGTTCGAACTATTTACTAGGATCGGTGATCCAAGGGCCCACCTAAGATTGTATTGCGACAAGCTGGTAGGAGTGGGACAAAATGAGAAGATAAGGATGAAATTATTCATGCAAAGTTTGACCGGTAAGGCTCTTAGCTGGTACGTGGAGCAAAATCCAAAGAGGTGGTTTACCTTCGTAGAGATGGAAACAGCCTTTGTAGAGCGTTTTGGGTTCAATACAGAAAATGCACCTGATTTGCATACATCCAAAACCTCAAGAGGAAGCCCATTGAGACTTTTAGGGAATTTGCGACTCGTTGGAGAACCAAGGTCGCCAGAGTGAGACCCCAAATGGAGGAGGCACAGTTGAAGGACATTTTCATGCAGACTGTAGATCCGCAAGTTTATGACAGATTGATGTTGGTTAGTCAGAAAAGTTATGCAGAGATCATCAAACTGGGAGAAAAGATTGAAGATGGTATCAAGGATGGTACCATTATCAATTTGAATGCATTGCAAGCGACCAACAAAGCCCTGCAGTCTGGAGCTACTTCAGAAAGTCACAAGAAGAAAGAAGTTGGTACTGTTATGATGGCCCAAGGGCCGAAGAATTGTGTTTACAAACCTCAGCCTCCACCCCTGCACTACCAAATTCCAACCCCACATTACCAAACTTCATCCTGCAAAACTCCACCTCCACCATATCAAGCTCCATCATCACCTTATCAAGCTCTATCACCATACCAAACTCCCCATTCTTACTAAGCACCACATCAAACTCCCCCTCCGACCCATTTCCAAACACCTTCACATTACCAAGCTCCCACTTATCCCATATATAGCACACAACCTTCTTATCCACAACCTTCTGATGTGACATGATTTTATGGAACTTTCGATGCTTAAAACCAAGAAATTATGCACATTCCAGGTATGTTTATTTGGGTATAAGGTATTTTGTGTTTAATGTGCAGGAAAACAGGTTTGTAAGTATATTTGAACAAATTGATGTTGAAAACAACTGAAAGGTGACTGTCGGCACTTAACGAGTCGTTGGCAGGAGGCACGACCCGTCACTTGAGGTATGGGAAAGAAGATGGACTTTTGAAGAAGTAAAACAGTGTACTTGATGAGTTGGAGGAACGACTCATTACACCTGATAATGAGTCATGAGGTCAATCGTTGGGCATCGAAGAGAAAATTCCAACAAAGTGGTCAGTGAAGTTGACGACAGACATCACGAGTCATCACATCAAGGAACGACTCTTTGGTAGGACACTAGAACTATTTGTGAAGTGCACTGTATTTTTGTAGGAGTCAGTCCACGAGGGACCTAACGACTCTTGCTCAGGCACGATGAGTCGTTAGGTGACCCATTGCAATAACTGGGTGCAATGCTGAGGACGACTAATGTAAGTAAGGAACAACTCGTCAGAAGGCCTAACGACCCGTCACCTAGCCCGTTGTCACTGCCGACCTGTTTTCCAGTTTTATTTAGGAAAAAGATTCCTTGGAACTATAAATGCTCAATTTAGGTTTATTTTTAAGGTACGATTCTTAGAGAGGATCTGGAATGATTTTTGAGGCTATTCTTGAGAGAAATTTTCGTACAATTTTCTTGATTCAAGAAATGAAAGCAACATTAGAGTTTTATTCAATTTACGTGGTTTTTATTCTACAATAATTTGTAAGTTGCAATTATGATTTCTTTAATATTTTGTGATTGCAATAACACAAACATGAGTAGCTAAACCCATAAACTAGGTTTGTGGGAACCAAGATGAATTAACACTCATAGGTAAAAATACTTAGTGATTCTTGAATGGGGTTTTATGCATGTATTATTTTTTCCTTCGTTTTGATTGATTATTGACGGTTGCAAATGTTAGGACTTGCCATATTCTTACTTACCAGATCAAGGAGGTAAAGAATGGGAAAAGGGATTAACAACGGAGATTTGAGGCTATCAACCCTCATCTAATAGCTTGAATTTGTCCGGGGAGAGCTAATCCGATATTAAGGGTAAGGGTTAACTAAAGTACACCCATATACAGACCAAGTTGCGTGGTAAAAATCATCTAGATAGGGGACCAACCATTTAGGTGAACCTAACTTACCAATATTGCATGTCAAACACCAGAATAGATCACTAGTGTATAAGCCTTTTGGTTATGAAATCTTGGGAAACACAATCCTAGTCAAATCGTTAATTGAATTCAAACAAAATTTGATTTCAATATTCAGCAATTTTATTTTATTTATTATTCAATATCTTTCCCCCTTTGGAAATAAGTAAATCAATAGTAATAGTTATTCTCATTAACCTAAGTTCTTATCATATTCCCTGTGGGATCGACCTCAACCTTTGTTGGGTTCTATATTTGACAATTGACCGCTTATATCTCAATTGCGAGGTGTAATTTGGGCTACATCACCTTCTCACCCATGACCTTCTTCCTCATCAAGCCAAAGGCCTAGGGCCCAATCTGAAAAGAGGCCAACAAAAACTTATACCCTGTCGGCAAAATCGATTGATCAACTATATGTGAGGCTAAAATAAGTAGGTTACATCGAGCCTATTCCTGCCCTCCCAGTCGATACCCAAGCTAAGGTGTATGACGACAACAAAGTATGCATGTATCACTCGGGAATGATGGGGCATACTACAGATTCCTGCAGATCGTTGAAGGAAAAAATACAAAAGTTGATTGACACAAAGGTCATTCACCTCAAAGATCTGAAAAAGAATGTAACAAGTAATCCTATACCAAACCACCAAATGAATATGATTTGTTGTGATGAGGATGAAGATTTGTCGAATACTATTGGGGTGATCGAACACAAAGCAGGTTCTTCTTCAGACCCAACCATGAAAGTGCAGAGACGTCCTCTATTTGAAGTCAAGGTAGCTACGCCAAGGCCTCCATTTACAGTGATAAGAGCTGCTCCGACTTCGTACAAAATGGTACCTTGGAGCTACGAGGAAAATTGCCCCATGAGGAGCAAAAGTGCTAGAGGCGGATGTGGCACAAGGAGTGACACAGTCTAGATGGGTATACACTCTTGATACTTTGGCTCAAGGAGCCGACAAAGGAAAACAACCGGCGGCGGAGGTTGAAAATAATGGTATCTTGAAAAAGGTGCAAGCAACGGATACTCTATGGTGGAACAGTTGAGCAAGACCCTGACTCAAATTTCTATGTTTTCCATTTTGCAAAGCTCTGATCAACACCAAAAAGCTCTGATGAAGATGTTAGGAGAAGCATATATTCCTGCAAGCATATCTAGTAATGAAGTGGCCCATATGGCGGGTCAAGTATTTGAAGCTTAGAAGATCTTGTTCCATGAAGATGAATTTCCTGTGGAGGGCGTGGCTCATAACAAAGAGTTGCATATCACGGTGCAGCACGCCGACAATATCATAACCAAGGTGTTGATTGACCCGGGTTCTGGTCTAAATATTTTCCCCCTGAATACTTTGACCCGACTGGAAGTTGACCTCGCCCGAATCATGTTATGGAAGATGAACGTCAAAGCTTTTGAAGGTTCACAAAAGGATACCGTGGGTGAAATTGATCTGGATATGATGGTTGGCCCTTCCACATTCACTATAACATTTCAATTAACGGACATCCCAGCCTACTACAATCTGCTATTGGGACGCCCATGGATTCATGCCGCGGGGGCGGTGCCTTCAACTCTACACCAGTTCTTGAAGTTCGAGTGGGATCACCAAGAGGTCGTGGTCCACGGGGATGAAAGTCATCCAATCTATGTGATTCTCTGCTAATCGGGTTTGTGTCTCCATAATCTTCTGCAACGTCTCCTCAATGTTGCTACCTAACTGGCCATCATTCTGCCTGTTCTGCTGCTGATACTGTTGTTGCTGAGGTTGCTGGTAGCTTTGCCTTTGATTTCAACCCCAAGAAAAATTCGGGTGGCTCTGCCAATTCTTATTGTAACTGTTCCCAAAATTCTTATTGTTCCTCTAAACATTCCCAACAAAATTGACCGATTCAGGATTTGCCCCGCATTATTCTGCATTGTGCCCATTATTGCGGCAAATTTCACACCAACTCGGAGCTTGCTGAACTGCATTTACTTGTCCCTGTTGTTGGTTCATACTTAGTTTATTGAACTGAGTCATCATCTGATGCTGAAATGATGCTAGTTGTGCCTCCACGGCATTTACACCATCTATCTCTATCAGCCTGCTGTTCTCTTTCCTGCCCCTCTCGATGACTCGTTGTGCCACTCTGGATTTCCCTGAGCAATCCTGTTCAACAAAGTGTACAGCTCATCATAAGTCTTCTCTAAGGATTTCCCACTCGATGCAGAGTCTAGTAAAATTTTTGTGTATGGGTCTAGACTTTCTACAAAGGTATGGGATAGCACTTCATTGGACTGTTGATGATGGGGATAGTCTCTCAATAACGACTTGAATCTCTCCCAAGCCAAATACAAGTTCTCCTCCGGCCTCTGCTTGAAGCTTAATATTTCACTCCTGAGTTTGGCAGTCTTACCTGAAGGGAAGAATCTGATAAGGAACTTCTTTGCCAAATCGTCCCAAGAAGTTATGGAATTCGGTGGCTCAGATTTCAACCACCACTTTGCCTCTCCCAACAATGAGAATGGGAAGAGGGTAAGTCGGACATAATCTGTGGACACTCCGGTGGGGACGAACGTGTCACTAATCTCAAGAAAGTTCTGTAAGTGCTGTTGTGGGTCCTCATGAGTCATTCCAATGAACTGGCCACTAGAATGTAACAACTGCACCATATTCTTTTTCAATTCAAAGTTCCCTCTAGGATCCGGTTTGTGGATACTAGAGGTCACATTTGTCGCTAGTGGGATAGCCACTTGGCGAACTGGCCGGGCTTCCATGATTTCAGGTAACAACTTTGCTTGTCTTGCCGGTGGGTGTTGTTGTAACCTCTCCTGAAGTCCCTTTAGCTTTTGCTATAGATCTTCCCTCTTGCGTAAATGAATTTGACATTTAGGTTCAAGCAACGGTTCCACTAGCTCTCTATTCCTTGCCAGCTCTGTAAGGACAACCTGTCACCTGCAATATATCAGACTAAGACCAAGTTTCTCAACACTTAAGGAAATTAAAAATCACACAAAAAAAATAGAAAAATTTACTAAACTTCGCTAGTCCCCGGCAACGGCGCCAAAAACTTGGTTGCGCTCCAGCGCACATGCAAGCATACGCGGTCGTACAAGTAATATAGTGGCCCTTTTTAAGAGCCGGATTTCGAACCCACAAGGACTGGACCAATTCAGCAAATTATGAAGTTCAAGTGTGAGATTAACCTTCCCAAGTGTTGATTATATAAGTTTTTGGTAAAGTATAATTATGTTTTGGGGTGGTCACAAAACAATCTTGAAACAGTACAAGAAGCAACTAGAGCTAAGACCGAATAATCATGCAATACTACACTTTGTAATGGTTCAAGTATGAAATTATCAATTGTTGTCTCACATAGTTGAAAATGCAATGTTCATGGTCTCTCGATCCTCTAAACATGACAAACTAGCCTCACAACTACATCGTTGAGTGGAGATGTGACATCCTAGTTCGTGGGCAATTCAACTACATGGATGGAGTTTACGGGGTTTATGCTCTTGATGAGGGACTTTCGTACCTCTAATTATTTTCCCCAACTTAGCTTCACAACTACTTCTTCGATTGGTGGAGTGACAATTCTAAGCCGGTGTCTCGCTATCATCCCGTTTTATCAACCAAGCAAGGAAAATTAGGTGTAATTTCTATCCTAACCATGAATCATATCGAAAGATAAGAACTTTCTCCCTACATTCTCTTGTTCTTGCCTAGGGTTACTCTTTCAAGCTTTTACCTAAGCTTAACGCATTTTTTCATGGTGATCAAGCATAAAAACAAACATAATGAAGAATGTAAGACAAAACAACAATTAACAAGTCGAACCAACACAAATTCATGCAATTACAATCATATCACGTGGCCTCAACCCTAGGGGAAGGGTTTTAGCTACTCATGTTCGTACAAATACTCAAAAACATCGTTAAAGTAGTGTACTTACAAGAATAGATAAAAGAGAATGTAAACTTGGTGAACCCTAGGTGAGTTCCACTTCTCCCTTCGCTCCTCTACGGTTTTCCCAAGTTATTTCGTGACAAATTATTTTAGAAGCTAAGGATTTAATTTATAGTAAATAGGGAATTTGCAAATTTTGGCCCGTCATGGAATGGCTCTGTGGCACGGAGCTAAACGCACCAATTTTCTTCCGTGCCACGGAAGTAACGCGACAGCTTACTGGAAATCGCATTAAAATGATGCTTGGACGAGGCATGGCGCGATGGCCAAAGTGGCACGGTGCTGCCCTTGCGCGATGGCCTGCATGACACGACTGTGGCGCGCAGCAGTGCCAAGCGTGGCACGGTGCTGGCGCGCATGGCCTTAGTGTGGCACGGCGTTGGACGCAGCACACGCCTAGCGTGGCACGCTGCCTGGCGCGGCCAGCCTTGCCATGGCATGCTTTCTTTCCAACTTTTGCAATTCACTTCCAACTCCATTTCTTCACTTCACCCATCATTATTTAGACCCTCATATGCATTTTACACCTACAAAACAATGACTAATCATGCTGGTTAGTGCATACCCAAATTTACGTAAAATCACATAAGAATGTAAGTGTATTAATAGACAAACATGACTAAGCTAAGTTATAAAATAGCACTTGGGCACTTAATTATGCCCAAGATCACTATGCTACTCCTATTATCCCCATCATTGAAGGAAAAGGAGGTTTGGACGGGAAGATTTTCCAAACCTTAGAACATGTCGGTGTCGTCTAGGAAGGAAGGTGGTGGAGCGACAAAGTCCTGAGTATGTTGTTGTGGTTGGGATTTGAGCCAGGCAAGGGCCTTGGAGTCAGATTACAAGGGATGGCAGAGCCTCTGCATGTGGCAACACAAAAAAACCACTTTTGGATTGGGGTACCAACCCACTGCCGAGGAGCTGTACAATTGGAAATATCCTTTGGGAAAGAAAAGTTTCTTGTTGCCAAATCCACTGCCTTCGCTTCAGCAAACTTTCGTGTCTGATGGTTTACTTGATATCAAGCGGGCCGAGGAATACGCCATCCTGCTCAGTTTAAGGAATCTGTTTTTGGAGGATCCAAGTGATAGCAGTTTCCATGCCATTATTAACGAGGAGGAAGGAGGGGCCCCACAACAGGAAGCGGGAGCTCAAAGAGGAGACGCCAATTGGACAGCCACTCCATCCAGAGCTCGTCGGGCATTTGGGTAGACTAAAAGGATCAATTTTTATTGTTTCAAAATAAAATATTTGTTTTTGAAGTCATTAAATTTTCTTTTGAATATTATGTCAGAATTTTGAGCAAGTTTTTCAATTAATAAAATTATTTTCCTTTCATATATTTAATTTTGTTTTATTTATATTTTTAGCATTTCTGGTACTGAACGCGTTGAATCTAAGGCCATGGCTTGTAATGAAACTATATGACATAACCTGGGAAACTCATTAGAAGCCGAAGAGAATGAGGTACCGGCTAAAATTGTCAAGGAAGTAGAAAATTTTGAAGACAAGCCCAAAGAAAATCTGGCAGAGACCGATGTGGTAACCCTGGAAGATGTAGAAACACCGAAAGAGACCCAAGTCAGCACTCATTTTCTGAAAGATGAGGTTGTGGAGTACATAGAGTTTTTGAAAGAATATAAGGACGTCTTCGCCTGGTCCTATGCCGATATGACGGGGCTCAGCCATTCCATAGTAGTACATAGGATGCCTACTGATCCAGCATATCCTCCCGTCAAGTAAAAGCCAAGGAAGTATAAGCCTGACATGAGTCTGAAAATCAAAGAGGAAGTGGCTAAGCAGATTGACGTTGAAATCCTTAAAGTAGTGGAGTATCCTACCTGGTTGGCCAATATCGTGCCAGTGCCGAGGAAGGACGGAAAGGTTAGAGTGTGCGTGGATTATAGGGACCTCAATAAGGCCAGCCCTAAAGATGATTTTCCACTGCCAAACATCCACATCCTTATTGATAACTGTGCCAAGCATGAGATGCAGTCGTTCATTGATTTCTTTTCTAGCTATCATTAGGTCAGAATGCATGATGAGGATGCTGAGAAAACTTCCTTCCTTTCACCATGGGGTTTATATTGCTATAAGGTGATGCCAATCGGGTTGAAAAATGCTGGAGCCACCTACATGAAGGCCATGACCACTATCTTCCACGACATAATCTAAAATGAAATTGAGGTTTATGTGGATGATGTCATCATTAAGTAAAAGAAAAGCTCAGATCATTTGGCAGACCTCACAAAGTTTTTCAACAGGTTGCGGAAATATAATCTGAAGCTAAATCCGGCAAAGTGTGCATTTGGTGTTCCATCGGGAAAATTATAGGGATTTATCGTCAACCATCGAGGTATCGAGCTAGATCCAACTAAGATTAAAGTCATTCAAGAGCTACCTTTGTGAAGGAGTAAGAAGGAATTTATGAGCTTTTTAGGATGACTCAACTACATCAGTCGTTTCATTACTCAGTCAACGGTTATTTGCGAGCTTATCTTCAAATTGCTGAAAAAATATGTTGCTACAGAGTGGACTCCTGAATGTAAACAAGATTTCGATAGAATCAAGGAGTATCTATCAAAGCCTCCGATTTTAGTCCCACCAGAACAAGGAAGACCTCTACTCTTGTATCTGTCTGTGCTAGAAAAAGCCTTTGGCTGTGTTTTGGGGCAACATGATAAGACAGGGAGAAAGGAGAAAGCAATATACTATTTGAGCAAGAAGTTCATGCCGTATGAGGCTCGATATAGATTGCTGGAGAGGACGTGTTGCGAAGATATTTCCGAAGAATATGATGGTTGGAAGTTATTCTTCAAGGGAGTGGAAAATTTCAATAGAGTAGGCATTGGAGTTGTGTTGGTATCAGAGACTGGGCAGCATTACCCTGTATTAGCTAAGCTTCAATTCCCTTGTACTAACAACATGGCTGAGTATGAAGCTTGCATCTTGTGTATTCGACTGGCGATTGATATGAATGTGCAGTCCATATTGGTAATTGGAGACTCAGATTTGCTGATGCACCAAGTGAGAGGAGAATAGTCCACGAAGAATCCAAAGATCTTGTCCTATTTACATTGCATGCAAGAACTGTGTAAGAGGTTTGTCGAATTTGAGTTTCGACATGTTCCTCGAGTACAGAATGAATTTGCAGATGCTTTGGCTACATTTTCTTCGATGATCCAGCACCCCGATAAGAATTACATTGATCCCATTCCCATTCACATACATAAGCAACCGGCTTATTATTTTCATGTTGAGGAAGAACCAGNCTTCGATGATCCAGCACCCCGATAAGAATTACATTGATCCCATTCCCATTCACATACATAAGCAACCGGCTTATTATTTTCATGTTGAGGAAGAACCAGACGATGAACCATAGTATGCTGACATTAAAAGGTATCTGAAGAATGGGAGCTATCTTGAGCATGCTACAAGCGTCCAAAAATGCACAGTTCGGAGGTTAGCCAACCAGTTTTTCCTAAACAGAGAAATCCTTTATAGGAGGACCCCGAATTTGGGATTGCTAAGATGTGTGGATGCTAAGGAGGCAACAAATTTGATTGAGGAAGTCCACATTGGAACTCGTGGTCCTCACATGTTTCGTGTTAGCGAAGAATATTTTCAAAGCTGGCTACTTCTGGTTGACTATGGAGACATATTGTATCAAGTACATGCAAAGGTGTCATCGGTGTCAAACCCACGCAGATGTGATTTGAGCTCCTCCCAACAAACTTCATGCCACGAGCTCACCCTGGCCATTTGCAACTTGGGGAATGGATGTAATTGGTCCCATCGATCCTGCAGCGTCTAATGGACATATATTCATTTTGGTTGCGATCGACTACTTTAGTAAATGGGTTGAAGATACTTCTCACAAGTCTGTCACAAAGAAGGTGGTCACAAATTTTGTTCGCAACCATCTTATTTGCTGATTTGGGGTACCTGAGTCTATCATTACTGATAATGGTGCTAATCTGAATAGTGACTTGATGAGAACGATGTGGGAAAGTTTCAAAATCAAGCACCGCAATTCAACTGCGTATAGGACACAGATGAATGGAGCTGTGGAAGCTGCGAACAAGAACATCAAGATGATTTTGCGCAAGATGATCGATAACTATAGGCTCTAGCATGAGAAGCTGCCTTTTGCTTAGTTGGGACATCATACCACTCTCCGACCGTCTACTGGAGCCACACCTTATATGCTGGTATATGGAAATGAGGCAGTGATACCAGCTAAGGTTGAAATTCCTTCCCTGAGGATCATTCAAGAAGTAGAATTGAGTGATGCAAAATGGGTGCAATGTAAATTTGAGCAACTAGCACTCATTGATGGGAAAAGGAATGCATTCTATCATGGTCAACTTTATCAGAACAGGATTACTAAGGCCTTTAATAAGAAAGTCCGACCAAGACTTTTCACGCCTGGGCAGTTGGTTTTGAAGTGGATTTTCCCACACCAAGATGAGGTTAAAGGCAAGTTCTCGCCTAACTGGAAAGGTCCTTACATGGTTCACCGAATGCTGAAAAGAAGAGCACTTATCCTAGAAGAGATGGATGGTAAAATCTGGTCCAAACCTATCAACTTAGACGTTGTTAAGAGATACTACATTTAGATTGGGAATTTACTTTTTGCTCTGCCTTGTAACCTGAACTACGTTGGACCTAATTCCCATTTAAGAGGGATACGTAGGCATCCTTATGGGACTTGTTCTATATCTTTATAAAATTTTCTTCTCCCCTTTTGTTAAGAAGGTCTCGATGATTCTATCATATTTTCTATGGTGATTTGGTTAACAAGCTACAAATTGGGGCAGAATTTTTTAGGGGACCTCAAAAATTTGCAACTCTATGTCATTTGCAAGAGAACCGACGTCATGTTCTACACTAGGGCAGAAATTTTGAGAAGGATCTCAAAATTTTGTCACGACTAAGGATTGATCATTACTAAAGGACGTCATATGGTTTTAAAATATGTCATGGCCGTGATTTAACTCAATTTTTCCACATATTTCAAACTTACTTTACTTTTACTAAATTATTTTAAAGTTTGCCTTTTTATTTAAACCTTATGCCAAAGCGTATACCTGGACGGAGTTCAACAACAAGTGTCTAGTGGATAGAAGAGGGCTACAAGACAGATGCACAGATCAACCTCCCCTTTACAAACTAATATTTTTTCTTTGAGTGCAGAAATAATGAAAATACAAAAGGCAGAGATGAAGAACATCTTGTCGCAAGGCGACATAGAGCTAAGTCATTCTACCCTTGTGCCCTTATTTATATCTTTCTATTCCATCATATGAGCCCGTATTCGCATTTTAAACTTTTATATGCTTTTCGAGCCCGCAATACATGATACATGCATTCTCGAGCCCATGATATACATGAAATATACATTCGAGCCCGTATTGCATATTGAGCTCGTTGTATGTGTTGAGCCCGTTATTTGCATTTCGAGCCTGTTTTTATGCACTCGAGCACGTATTGCATTTTTGAGCCCGTCGCTTGCATTTGACCCAATCATATGCATTTGAGCCCGTATTTGCATTTTTGAACCCTTTATATGCATTTTTCGAGCCCGTGATATACATGATATATGCATTTAAGCCGGTATTAGCATTTTGATATACATCTAAGCCCTTCTTTGCATATCAAGCCCATGGTATACATTTTGATATATGCATCTGAGCCTGTGATATACATGTTATATGCATTTGAGCCCATATTCACATTTTAAGCCCGTGATATACATTTGATATATGCATTTGAGCCCGTGATATACATTTTGAGCCCGTAGTATACATTTTGATATATGCATTTGAGCCCGTATTCGCATTTTAAGCTCATGATATACATTTTGATATATGCATCAGAGCCCGTAATATACATTTGATATATATATTTGAGCCCCTTATATACATTTTTAGCCCAT
>JACEIK010004589.1:66021-83196 GCA_018107945.1 Datura stramonium | reverse complement strand
CTATTAACCCTGGGGCGGTCATGGAAGGCTTCTAACTGAGGGCAACCCCAACCCAGGTGCTATACTGACACATCAATCTATCTGTATAAAGAGAGCGTATATTGCCTTCTGGGCCTCATGCTAATGCTACTCGCTTCTGGGATAATCTGTATGGCTATCTGCAGGCACAACATGTGCCCATATTTGATCAGAGTATCCTGATAGTGATCATGATCTCTAATAGTCTGGGATGAATAGAGTGAGGTCTGAAGTGGCCTAACAATACTCTGAATTTCCTAGTCGGACATCTATAACTCACGAATAATTGTGGGGTTGCGGATAGCTAACTAATTTATTCTTCTAATTTAACAACTCTAGGGCTGGGCTTGGTCGAACTTTTTTCTACGCGATCGGCACCCTGGTCCTTCATAGGGAGTTTACTGATCTCCTTAACTTGTTGTTAACACTGTACTAGCAGAGTACTACTAACTCCTTAAGCCTTGTCTAAATCCACTCGGATCTATATTACTGTTCTGGGCAATTCTTAATCTTATAGGAAATTCTATATAGACTTGCCCTCTCCTGGCACTCTGTACCTGAATACCTTACAAGAACCGGCTAGGGTACTATCCCATCACTGACTACTGATGTGGACCCCTCCTTGGGGTACCCACGGGTTTATCTGACTCGGACGACTGGGCTGGCTTGCTGGGTGTCCTACATGATAACTATTAGGTTGACTAAGACTGACAATCAATGATAAGGATAAAGGGATGGCGGGCGATCACTCAATACACTGGAGAACCCTGGTGTCACTAACTCTAGAATATACCTATTCTGTCTCTATTTCTTGTTCTGGAATATGAAATAACGTCAATGAACTCTAGGGATGCTTTCCTGCCAATACAGGCGCCAACTGGTCGTTAAACTGCCTAACTGTTCCCATACTGTTTAACCAACTGATTCAGGCCAATAACTCTTACAAGCTTCTGAAGTATAGGCCTTGCAACAAACATATAAGTCTACCATCACAATAAATTGAGAACTAAAAGAGTTTTTATAGCGTTCATAACGCGAATCACATTTAACCTGCTCGCTTTTAGCGAGGGATCCTGCAGTACGATCTGTATTTGTTTTTTAGCAGCAAACCAGAATTTATGTAACTGTAATCCCTATTAAAAGTTACTCGCAACATATCTGATATTTATATATGTATATCAATAACAATTAATTACAACATATCGAATTACAATCTAATGGTAGCAACCGTCTGCAGCGTCTGAGATTATTATTTCTATTTGAGAACATAAGTCGTAGCACTGTACGACAAGGATACTTGACGAGAGTTAATCCTTACATACCTCATTCGCTGTTTTCTTACTAACTGATGAGTATCATCTCGTATTCAACTGCCCTTCTCAACTGTAATTATTTTAATGGAAGAATAGGTCCAACTTCGTTACTAAATTCAAAGAAAACAATAACTTTTTATATATATAGCAACTATATTTCAACCTATCAAAAGATGATTGAAAACTCCTAATTTCTCGGGAATCTAGAAGGGAGAAATACTTACTTTAGGCATGTGATCGTATTGACACTAGTTTGAAACAATTCCATCAACTTGGGCTCGGCGGGATGATGATTTGCCAGGCATATTTTATGAAAATAACTCTGCATCGATGCTCTCTGCAGCCTTATACTTCAATACCCGGAGTTAATTTGGATTTGGACGGCGTTTAGCAGTGTAAAAGGATGATTATTAAATGTTTTCCTCGGTTTCCCTCAGTTCTGGCCGAAGTTATATGAAAAATAATCTAACTTCTAAGTGTGAGGCCTTTATATACTAGAGACAGCAGACAAGGCAACGTGGCACTCTGCCTATCATGCTGATTCTACTTCGTGCCAAGTTGGCTAACGCGGAGGAGCTGCTCCGTGCAACTTTGCCCCTCTCGGCAGCTTGGTTCGGCCTCCTCCCGCGAAATCCCATCTTGGCACTTGTTCGGCCTTTCCCTTGGCCCTTTCCTCGTACGTATGGAACTCTTAAACTCTCAATCAACATACAAATAGGCCGACTAAACATTAGAAACTTATGAGGTGTAACAAGGGCCCTAAGGGATTAGACCTCCGCATCTAAGCAGGAGAAGGGAACCCCTGGTGGTTCGGTGGAGGAGTACCAAGTAGACACCGATGAAACCGATGATCCACGAACTATTAGGGCACAGGCCAAAGCTTAAGCCGTAGCTGCTTCAGCCACACCAGCTAAATATCCCTAGTCTGAGGAGGGAGTTGAGGAGCAACCTCAGGAGTTTGGAAGTGGCTTGATAACGCTCAAACTCAAACTCCTGACAAAGTATGAAGTGGAAGTTGTCAATAAAGAACCAAGTAAAGAGGCTGGGGTCGAATCCACATGCAATATGGTAAGGACTAGACTAATGCCGGTATTTAAACTTTTTGGTGAGTTATCTCCAAATTGGGGGATTTATAGAGAAACAATTATAAAACAAGTGTGAAAATCAAGTCTTGTTAATCAAGAATTGCTATTATCTAGGGTAAGTGTTCCCCATGGGTGCATAACTACTTTGGGTTTACACTCCTGATCAATCCAAATACTTACTTGTAGAACTGATAACTAGGGTTCATCCAAACGACTGGCTCATCCCTATTGGATTACTATACTCAATCATCGGGTTAGGTCTCATGAGCGATTTCAATTTAATCCTTATCAATTTAATCCAAATTAACTATCCTGCTATCGTAGCTCAAGTTATACAATGACCAAAAAATCAAGACTTTGTTGTAATTCTCTTTTCCTAATCTCTACCTCTCTAGGTTCAAGCAGGTAAAGAATTCAGGCAAGTCTTATTGTTGCGCTTCGTTAAGAAATAACAAACCACCTCATGGGTTGCCTCCCAAGAAGCACATGATTTAGCATTGCTGAACGACGCAAGTCTCTTGATAACTCAGACTTCATCAAGAAACTTAAACTCATCCTCGATTGCTGAGACCACTCTAAACTCATTTGGTTTCTTTTGAAATATGCCTATTTTTTCTCCAAGTTTGACCAGTGAATCGAACGTGGATTCAAGTTTTTAATTTCCTGAAGTAAAAATGCTTCATTGACCCATAGACATTGAAGGTGAACTCCTCTTTATTAATCCTGAATTTCAGCTAGCCAGCCTCCACATCTACTAAAGCCCTCCCAGTGGAAAGGAATGGTCTAAAGGATGGGGACCTTAAAGTCAACCTCGTAATCAAGGATCACAGAGTCCGCTGAGAATATGAATCTATCCACCTTTAGAAGTACATCAAATAGGATCCCCACAGGCTTCTTCACAGTTCGATCGACCATCAATAGTCGTATAGTAGTCGGTGTCGGGGCTCCCAAGCCCAGCTGCTTAAACACAGATAATGGCATCAGATTAATGCTTTCTCCCAAGACGTAGAGTGCCTTCATGAACTCAACATAACCAATAGTACATGGAATGGTGAAGGCACCTGGATTCTTCTTCTTCTGAGAAAGGAACCATGAGGCTATGGCGCTACAATGATGCAAGTTACCCACAGGCTCATAGCTCACAGACCTTTTCTTTGTAACAAGGTCCTTCATAAACTTGGCGTATCCCGGCATCTTCTCCAATTCCTCGACCAATGGTATGTTTACATATAATTGTTTAAGCATCGACATGAATTTCTGAAACTTACCATCTTCCGCGTTATTCTTCATTCTTTGAAGGAACGATGGTGGTGGTCGTGAGATAGCCTTATAAATTTGTGTGACCCCTGTTTCTTTTCTTGTTCAGCTTTAGGATCCTTCTCAACAACTGGAGCCTCAGTCAAATCAACTTCTTCCTTAAGCTCATGCTCAGCAACCTCTTCATCATCATCAATCACGCTGTCTTTCTTCCTTTGTAGTTCAACTACAACTAGTAAAGGGGGGGGGGGGGTCAATTGTGGTTTTTCCACTCCTAGTCATCACAGCCATACAGTGACTTTCATTCTTTGAATTTTTGATTGTGTTGCTAGGTAGTGTTCCATTTTGCCTAGGGTTCAGGGATGCCAACAGTTGACCCAACTGCTGCTCTATTTGCTTGATGGTCATGGCATGTTACTCCGTGGATCTCACCTTTTTGAGCATTCTAGCCATCATGCTCTCCAACTTTAACTATATAGCCTCCCCCTCACGTGCATTAGGAGGCACGTGCAATCCTACTCGATCATTTCGGTTGCCATCATTCCTTCTCCATTCTCCCTCTCGCTCATGACACCCCCGGCTTCTGTCTTTATATCCATTTCAATTGCACTTGTCTCGGTATTTGTCCCGACCTTGATTTTTGGAACCTTGGCGCCAAGTTTCCTATCCAGACCCTTGGGCATTGGCCCAAAAACCCACCACCTGATTGTCTAAGAAGTTTGCCTCCTTGGAATCTGAATGCATTGGCCCTGGTTCCTGTCCCTGTGTTCCTACTATATTAACTTTCCTGGCGCTAGTGCCCATGATATGCTTCGTGAGCAGGTCCAATGATGTACGCATGTAGGAAAATTCCTGATCACATTCCTCCTCCTTCTTTCATTGGTCTGTAGTCATACCAACAACATATGTACCAACAGCTTCTTCCGCTTCTCGGGTTTTCCATGCCCTATTACTTTTGGTCACTCTGTTAAGAATAGTGGTAGCTTGCTCCAGGTTAGACTCATCACTGCTCCTCCTGCCATAGTATTTGGCACAACTTTAGTAATGTTGTTCAATAATCTATAGAAAATCTCCTACAAATTGTCATCAGGAATTTTGTGGTTTGGGCACTTGGTCAACTTCTTCTTAAATCTTAACTAGGTTTCATGTAATGCCTCCATTTTCAGTTGTCAGAAATTGTAGATCTCATCCTTAAGCTGTAGCATCCTGGAGGGTGGGAAGAATCTCTCTAGAAAAGCTTGTTTGAGCTCCCTCCAATTGGTAATGGAGTCATTAGGAAACTCCGATAACCATAAAGTGGCTTCCCTGGATAGAGAGAATGGGAAGAGTCTCACCCTTATTGCGTATTGGCTGACTCCGGGAAACTAGTACACCTTGCATATTCCAACAAAGTTCATTAAGTACAGCTTGGCATCATTAGCTACATGACCACTAAGAACCCCTTTCATATTGAGCAATTGTATCATGATGCTAGTGATGTCAAACTTTACCCCAACAAGAAAAGGTGGTAATTCCCTAGCTCCAGTAGACCTGAATTCATCAATATCTGGCCCATACTCATCAAAGAATAGAGTGGCATATCTCTGGACTCTATTGCTACTTCCATGGAAACTAGAATTCACAATTTCATCTCGAGCATCATCGACTTCCTGAAGGGCAGCTTACTAAGCTAGCTCGGCTTGCCTAGCTTCTTCAGCAAGACGGGCATCTCTCTGCTCTTGGTTCTCCATCCTTCATAGTGTTCTATCAATTTCCAGATCCAAAGGAATCACGGGGTTTACACTCCGTCGAGTACTTTGCATTCACCAAGAGACAACCTGCGTGTGTCAAAACAAAAAGAAAATGTAAATGAGGAAATAATAACCAAAAGTTAAATAAAGCAATTAATCTAATCTTAGCCGTATTCCCCAACAACGGCGCCACTTTTTGATTATGATCAAACTCACTCTCCTAAAAAAGTATGAAACGAATGTTTTAAAAAAAGAACCCAACAAAGAGGTGGGGTCGACCCACAGGGAATATAGTAAGAACTAGACTAATACTGGTATTTAAGTTTTTTGGTGAGTTATCTCCAAATTGGGGGGTTTATAGAGAAACAATTATTAAAAACGCATGAAAATCAAGTGTTGTTAATCAAGATTTGCAAGTAACTAGGAAAAGTTTTCCCCATGATTTCATAACTACTTCGGGTTTACACTCGTGATCAATCCCAATGCTTACTTGTAGAACTGATAACTAGGGTTCATCCAAATGAGTAGCTCGTTCTTATTGGATGACTATATTCAATCACCGGTTAGGTCTCATGAGCAATTTCAATTTAACTGTTATCAATTTTTTCAAATTAACTATCCTACGACCGCAACTCAAGTTATATAATGATCATAAAAATCAAGGCTTTGTTGTAATTCTCTTTTCCTAATATCTACCTCTCTAGGTTGAAGAAGGTAAAGAATTTTGGCAACATTGTGCTTCATTATGAAACATTAAAGTCGAATAGAATATAATACAAGCATTTAGCTTTGGTTTCAAATCACTTTGTATAACCCTAGTTCGTTAATCCACCATGGTTCCCACAACCCTAGTTGTGGAGGTTTTAGCCTCTTATGATTGTAAGATTGTGATTAGTATTCATAGAAAAACACATAATTAAATAATTACAACGATGATTGAAAAAGAAGATCTTTCGAATATTGCCATAGAATGTGATGAACAAAATCAAGAACAATTGGGAAATCCAAGTTTTGATTCCCAAGAATTGCTCTCTAGTGTTGTCAAAAATTAATTACAAACTTGATAACAATTGACAATCAACTAATTCTAACCTTCTCTCCTCTAAAAGAAACATAAAACTTATTTATACAAATAATAAAATCCTTTTCCTAAGTTAATAAGGAAATAACAAAATTTGGTGCTGACACATCGTACAACTCATCATACGACCCGTAACAGGATTGTAAGGGTCGTGCCTTTCTCTCGTACATTCCTTGACTTCTACAGAATTGGCTAAGTGTTGGTAGCTGGTACGACTTGTAACATGATCCCACGAGTCGTACAATCTAATTATGGTTTGGCTTTGAGAACTTTGACATCTTCTGAAGTTTTCTATGACTGTCTTGGTACGCCACGTACCTTGATCCTCTGACTCGTAGTATCTTGTTTCATCATGAGTTCTACCACGTCCTTCAAATCATTGAAGCTTTCCACGGCTCCTGGTACGGGTCGTAGATTGATACTACGATCCGTGTGCTACCCATACCAGGAGACTTCAATTGTGCAACTAACTCTGAAATATTCCACGACTCCAGTCACGGCTCATACTAAGAGTCGTAATTTTCCTTTGCATTGTTCTGGCCTACTGATATTTTTGATGAGTTTTAGTACGACTCATATAGTCTAGGTATGGCTTGTACTGAGACCAGTACTTGGCTACTTTTCTGCACTTTTCTGCAAGTTTTGCACATTTTTGCTCCAACACCTATTTTTCCTAAAAATAAAGTAAAAACACCTCATATTCATATAAATATACCTAAGTCTATGCTATTTTATCAATTTTAAGTGTTGAAAGTGCTGTAAACTCACAAAACATCATGGCTCCAATAATGAAGGAGGATCAGATGAGGCTGACTTTGATGAGGGAGAGCAGGATAATGATGATGACCAGACCCCTCCTCCAGAGAGCCGCACTTTAGGTGGAGTGTGACTGGTGCTCGGGAAATTTTTAAGCAACGCCTCAGTCTAACTTCCAAACAAAACCCCAGGAGGAGCATTGAAATGTCGTGGGTTTACAACACTTTCGACACTTAAAACTGAGAAAATTTGCATGGTCTTAGGTGTGTTTATACAGATATGATGCAATTTTACTTTGTTTTCAGGTAAATAAGGTTTTGTAGTTGAAAGTTATGAAAGAAGGAAAAGAGTGAAAAAATTGAGCCAAGTACAGACTTCAATATGATTCGTAACTTGGTGGTACGAGCCATACTATAAGTCGTGGTAAACTTCAGAAAGATTTCTGAACATACTGGCCAAGTATGACTCTTGGTACGAGCCAAACCATCCTGGAATGAGTCGTACTGTGAGTCGAAGAAAATATCAAAAGGATGCACTTTGATTAGTCTCTTGGTACGGATGGAAACCACGATTGATGATGACTACCTACGACCCATACCAAGGAGCCGTGGTGAACTTTAGAACAAAGTGAATGGTAGATCTCATGGTATGAGAGGCAACCACGAGTAGTAACATTAAGGTACGAACCATACCAAGACACTCGTGGAAATACTCTGAGGATGCCAGATATCTCACATTCAAACCACGTCAGGATTGTACGACTCATAGGAGCATTGTACAAGTAATACCAACACCCAACACTTCAAATTCAAAGCTGCCAGGCATTATACAAGTGAAGCTATGAATCATATGACCAAGTTACGAGTTGTATGAGAAGGCGGCAACAGTTAATTAGTTTTCTCTGTTAATTTAGAAATGGTTTCAAATTATTTGTATATGTAATTTTTTAGGTTATTTTTAGAAGATTGGACAGGGTGAATACTTTGAGGGAGAATTCAATTTTTGAGAGATTTTTCTAAAGTTTTCTAATATTCTTGGGTTTTACTTGATTGTTCTTCAATTGATCAAAGTTGAATATTACAGTAATAAAGTGGGTTTTATTTCAATCTTCCTTGTAAGTTCTTTAATTATGTTTTCTTCAATGAATGCTAATTCTTTGCTTACAATCATGAGAGGCTAAAGGCTCCACAACTATGGTTGTGGGAACCTTGGAGAATTAACAAACTAGGGTTTTCACAAAGTGATTCTAAACCAATATGAATGATTGTATTGTCTTCTATTCAATATTTAATGTTTCTTAACGGAGCGCAACGTTAGGACATGCCCAAATTCTCTATTTGCTTGAACCTAGAAAAGTACAAATTAGGAAAAGAATAGCACAATAAAGTACAAACATCGGTATGATCCGTACCTTGGTGGTATGTGTCGTACTGTAAGTCGTGTTAAACTTCAGAAATATTTCTCAAGGTATCGGCCAAGTACAACTCTTGGTATGAGCAGTACCATCCTAGTACGAGCTGTACTATGAGTCATGAAATATATCAGAAGGATGCACTTTGATTAGTCTCTTGGTACGGATGGAAACCATGAGTCATGATGACAACCTACAACCCATACCAAGCAGCCGTGGTGAAGTTTAGAACAAAGTTGAATGGGAGATCTCATGGTACGAGAGACAACCATGAGCCATAATATTAAGGTACGAGCCATACCTAGAAACTCGTGAAAATATTTAGAGGATGCTAGATATCTCAGATTCAAACAACGATAGGATTGTACGACTCATAGGAGCATTGTACGAGTCATACCAACACCAAGCACTTAATCAAATTCAAAGCTTCCAGGCATTGTACAAGTGAAGCTATGAATCGTATGACCAAGTTACGAGTTGTATGAGAAGGCGACATCAGTTAATTTTAGTTTGCCCTGTTAATTTAGGAGTGGTTTCAAATGTACATTTCTAGGTTACTTTTGTTAGTAGACTTTTAGAAGATCAGAGAGGACAAATACTTTGAGGGAGAATTCGATTTTTGAGAGATTTTCTTGAGTTTTCTAATATTCTTGGGTTTTACTTCATTGTTCTTGAATTGATCAATGTTGAGTATTACAATAATCAAGTGGGTTTTATTTAAATCTTCACTGTAGGTTCCTTAATTATGTTTTCATCAATGAATGCTAATTCTTTGCTTACAATCATGTGAGGCTAAAAGCTCCAATCCTATGGTTGTGGGAACAATGGATAATTAACAAACTAGGGTTTGCACAAAGTGATTCTAAACCAATATGGATGCTTGTATTATCTTCTCTTCAATCTTCAATGTTTCTTAACAGAGCGCTTATGTCTCCCAAGCGCACGCAAGAGCACGTGCTCATCAAGTAATATAGGATTTTGAAGTCTAGATATCGTACCCAAGGGACTTGTCAATTTAATCGTTATAAGTTTGTCACTTCGTTTTCACTAATCTACCAAATAGTTAAAATGAAGATTGGTTTGGAAAAATAAGCTACTAAAACTTCAAATATAAAATTAACTAAAGCCAATGCAAGATTGATTTTATTTTGATGATGCTTAAAGACTAGGCAATGGCACTTGGTTGGTTTCAAGTTGAGTTTTTCAGACATAATTAAAATGGTGCGATTCTTCCTATGGTTGTTAGTCGCAAGTTACTATCTCATTTCTTGCCACTATCCCTAGCATCCAAGAACTATTTCATGAATCCTAATGCCTATATCCCTATGGTCGCAAGAGAACAATGAAATGATGGTTATGCCTACTTGTATTTCAATTAAATGGGGTTGACGGGTATATCCCTATCCTCAACAACAACATCTATCCTATCACCATTGGGTGCAAGGGTCTTTGAATTCTTGTTCTGTATTTATTTTTAACCCTTTTGATTCCCTTTTTCAAGTTCAATCAAAAGCCAACATATTACTTACAAGGTGATCAATTTTATAAATAATAAATTAACACAAATAAATACAAACAACTATAAAAGAATAATCAAAACTAAATTTAATTAGTCTTTCAAACAATCAACTATTCACCATGGCCACAATATATGAGTTTAGCCACTTATATACAAGCGGAAAAACAAATACTTAGTGATCATCATACAAAAATATGAAGTAAAGAGGAGAAAACCTAGTTGTAGAACCGTGTCTTCCTACCAAACAACTTACAAGCTTTCATAAACGAACTACAAAATGTAAAAATAAGTAAAGACAACTCCAAGAAGTCCAAAACTGCTTAACAAAGGCCTCTATTTATGGATGACCCTTCAAATGACGCTTCTTCCCTTCATGACTTGGCTTTAAATTAAGTATTTTCTACCCTAGAATGACCCTGGCGTGCCGCCTCATGTATCTCACCATATACTTAGCCAAATTTCCAGCAATTTCAGCTCTGGATAAGGTCTGGCGCACTGCCCCCTCTATCTCACTAAGGTATTCATCAAATTTCTCTAAGTCTGGACACCTCTAGCGAATGGTGCCACTCATCTCGCCAAGTTTATGCAGTGCAATTTCTCTGAAGTTTGAGGGTTGGCACACCAGACTAATGTTTTGTTCTCTGAAATCTAGGACTTGGTGCGGGGCGCTAGCCATAGCACTAAATCCTTCATCTCCTCAAATCTTCATTTCCTGCATCATTTTGAGCCCATTTTGCTTAGTTTCCTGCTCAAATCAACTCAAATCGTTTGTTAGCGCATAAAACACACATACATGAATTTAAGTATAAATTAAAGATTATGGACTCAAAACATGATCAAATATGAGTAAAAACATGACAAATGGGCATAAAAATATGCCCAACATCACCACCCCACACTTAAACCATTGTTCGTCCTCGAACAATCCTTAAAACATACCTAAACTCAAGTTTTACCATCACACTTGACACCTCTATCAACTTATACTCAACCGACTAGCATGGATCACTCATAGAGTGGTTTATCTTCATACAAAAATTCTCACAAATCACATAGAAATATTTCACAATCAAGAACACACAACCTCTATAAATGACTCATCTTTTCAACACAAAGGGCAAACATGATTAAGTGTGACACATGCAACAAGTAGTACACTGAAGTAGACCTCTTGTGCCCCTCACTTTTAGTGATGTTCCTCTCTCAAAATCAATGTAAAGACATTGAACACAATAAGTGATGTAATGCATATATGTACTCATACCATATGATTGCCCTTCACGTACGTTAAGACTACCTAATTACTTCAACAGACTAAGATCACAAGGACTTTTCTTGGTTGTAATGTTGGCTAAGGGACAAGTAAGATTGATATTTCATTTTATAGTGACTACCACCCTAAGCACTTTTAAGACATATTTCTCTTTTCTTGTCTACCATCTTTTTCCTTGATTGTTCACCCTTCATCTACTCACCCTTGTATTTTCTTTTCATGCCCCTTTTTTCATTACCTGGCTGCTAGTTTTCTACTCATACAATCACTAGAAATTGTACAATTACAGCTTTCTTTTTCAATTACGTAGTAGCAAGTAAACCCACACAATTTTTATAGGCACCCCTTCTTCTCACTTTTCTTTTCTTACCACAACTTTTTCTTCTTCCCTTAACAGTATACTTCGGTGGACCTTTGCTTTCAGGTCTCAAAGTACCTAATACTACTGTGGATCAATAAGTCTAAGGTCTCACAAAAAAGAGGGATTAAGCTATTATTGAGGCTAAGAAAGAATAAGGCTTTTAGGCTCAAAGGGGGTTAACTAGGGAACATGATTAGGAAGGTAAAACAAATGTGGGAAAACATGGCATTTCAAAGAAATGCTTGATCATCTCTCAACTCCCTACCAACTAGTTATCCTACATATGCTAATGCAAGTTTTAGATGCTACAACATATACATAAAAAGCAATTTAGCTCACCTCTCATGGAAACCAGAATCTAATCAGTTTCTACAGCTACACATTCACACAATCATATTGAATGACAAGTTTATTCATTATTAATCCCTAAGGATATGTGGAGTCAAATTAAAGAGATATTACAAGTCAACATCACCATACTAGCTATTACAACCTATGATCTATGAATCAAATAGCTACTACTACGAGGAATGACATAATAATGCTACGACCTACTACAAATATAGCAATCAAATAGCAACAAGAATCTACCTTTCCTCCACCCCATACTTAAAAAGGTGCACTGTCCTCAGTGCACACACAATCACATCATAAAGGCCAAGAAAAGGAACTTCCTAGGTCACTAAGCATCCTCCTCGAGATTGTACTCCTCATCCTCATCATCATCTTCGCCATCAACCTGCATGGCGCCGTAGAAGCATCCTCCTCCTCATCCATATCTAAGTCATCAACAGTATCAGTAAGGACTGTGGCCTAATCACCATCAAGCGGCTCCTCAAAAGTTGGGGCCTTCTCAGCACATCAACATAGCACTCTTTGTGAGTGGGTACAATGGCTCTAAAGTTGTCATCTCCTCCACAGTGGCTGGTTGACCTACTAGCTTCAACTGAAATTCCAGCATCCCAAATATACGACCCTGCCAACTCTTATCTCCACCTTGCCTATCAGCTATAGTAAGAAGAGGGCTTTTGGAAGGGACAATATCCTTCAACTTTGTGACGTCTATCATCTTTCCAACAAGGTGTCCTGCAAAAGGTAAGACAAGGTTTGTATCCACTCATCCCCAATACTTGCCTCTCTCAAGAACATGGTCAAGAGACTGTCGTGATAATATTTCAATCTACAATTATCCCGTGATCTTCTCATATTGTCACGAATCACGACACTAAAGTTGATCAGTATTCCCTTCATCAACTTGTATACCAACACAATCCGCTCTCGAGTCACCTCTATCATATGTGTCCCAGGGAGAAAGACAACATACACCAACTTCACCCACACCTTTGCCTCCCTATTCAAATAAGCAAACACCAATGTTGAATGAGTGCCATTATAATCCCTCGCCCAACGGGCAGATGAGTGCTCACCACATAAAGTGTGATAGATGTCTTTGTATAGAGGCTTCTCCAACAAGATGAAATACTTCGAAGGGTCTATTGCAGGTGTCTCTAGAAAGGTATTGAACCTTTTATCTATGAATCGCACCACCTGACCTCTAATATTCACGTTAATGCTTTCTCCAAATAAAGTATCCCATTTTGCGTAGAACACACTCACCAAAGTGAGGTTTCACCTTTTCGACTCATTGAAGATATAACCAGCTCCCAACTCATGTATCTTATCTCAAATGGCCGGGAACTCAAGTGCCAAGAGGTGCTCATATATCCCATTCTCTGGTGCATACTTGGCTTCTTTATGAGTGTTGAACCAAGTAAGCCCATGAGGCTCTACCGCTCTTGCTCCAAATCTCCTTGCGGGGCTGGCTTTGGAAGCCGAAGAACTAGCCCCTGTTTTGCCTTTCCTAGCCTCTTGACACTTGAATCCGCAACAACTACCTCCTTTCCTTTTGATGCCATGGTACCTAACAAGAAAAAATCAAGAACTTCACAAAATTAGCTTATGAACAAAATGGTTAACTAATTAAGTATTGAAGGTGCAAAATCCATCTCACACTTAATTTTCTAGCGTGTTTGTGAGAATTTGTCAAATGGAGTACCCAACACTTCTCTCATCATCATCCAATATCAATAATTCAATTTAATTCACTAACTCCATACTAAACCAAGTTCATGAAATATCTTTTCTTATTTTTTTCTTTTCCATTCTCCTCTAACTTCAACTTTTCTTTTCAAGAATGCCTCAACCAAGTCATCCTTCTCACTTTCCTCCTCCAATTCATAATTCAAGTAATTCATGTAATGGAGTAACAATATTAAATTAAATCAACAAGAAATAATCAATATACTACCATACAACATGAATTAATCAAGAATCTCACCAACTCAAACATTTATCACATTCAAGAATTCAATACCCATTTACTTTCTCTCTCTACAATTAATACATCTACCCACTAACGTTCAAGAATTCAATTCACCAACCTCATCATCCCTAAAAGTTCAAATCACCATATTCAACAAAGAATCAAGCTACCGAACAAAGATTACATACAATCATGGAAAAATTTAAGACATTAAGCTCATAAAACCCAAAACATGAAATTCATGCTTTTCAACAATAATGGTGATTTTGGATTCTATATCTTGGGGAAGAGGGGTGTGGGAGCATGTTTTCATTTTTTATCAAACAAGAGAGAAGAAATATACTGACTTGAATTGAAGATGAGAGCTTCACCAACTTTTTGTAGAAGATAACAATGGAGGGGAGAGGGGAGTGGGAGAGCTACGACCTAAAAGGAGAGAGAGAGACAGAGAGAGAGAGAGAGAGAGCAAATTTTTGCCTTTTTACTTTTTCAACTTTTTGAGGGAAAAGGATGAATGGGACTTTAAATAAATAAGTGGGCATGGGCTTTTATGTAATTTTAAGGTCTTTTAAGTAAATATTGACAAATTTTTTATCCAGCAAGCCCCTAGCGCACTGCCCCCTCTATCTCACACAGACTTAGAAAACAATTCTCTGGAGATAGGGGGCTAGCGCGGTGCGCCACCCATAGCCTCACCTGACAAATTTTTTTCTCTTCTAGGATTTAACTCCTGGCTCCTAATGCCAGGTATCTCACCCCAGACTTACATTTTTTAACTCAATGTCCCAGCTTGTTTTTTCTTCTTACTCTCTTTCATCTCTACAAACAAATACAACTATATAAAATGTTAGTTATAGTCGTGGCACAATATTCATGGGTTGCCTCCTATGCATCGCTTGATTTAACATCGCGGAATGAGTTTGGTCCTAGTCACTCCTTCATCCGAGTTGACTTGTGACATACCAAGGATCTGCTAAACTTTTAGGCAGCACTTGCCGCTCCACTAACTGATTACAACCTCCAAGTTCTCCCACTGGCTTTACTTTAAAGTCCTCATAGTGAGGTGGCATTCGTACTACTCTGAACACTGCCTCTTGACCATCTACTCTCATAGACATCTTGCCCGACTGAACATGTATGACAGCCTTGACGGTGGCTAAAAATCATCTCCCCAAAATGAGGGGAACTGCTACATCTGCCTCATAGAACTAGAATTATAAAGTCCACCGGCAAGATGAAAGGTCCTACATTAATCAAGACATCTTCAATGATTCCCTCAGGATAAGCCAGACACTGATCCGCAAGCTACAGCATCACTGTGGTAGGATGCGGTTCACCTAATCCCAGAGTTCTGAATAGGGATGCAGGCATCAAGTTGATGCTTGCACCCAAATCACATAAGGTTGAACCAACTTCCTTGCTTCCAATAGTGACAAGGATAGTGAAGCTCCGAGGGTCCTTTAGCTTTTTAGGAATTTTGTTCTTGATTCGAGAACTACACTCTTCTGTAAGAGCCACAGTTTCAAACTCTGTATGCCTCCTCTTATTGGCCACGATATCCCTGAGATACCTGGCGTACTTCGGGACTTCCTGCAAAAGCTCAACCAATAGAATATTCACATGAACCTACTTTAACAACTCAAGAAGCTTACTACAAGTTGTATCCTCTATCTTCTTCTACCTTTGAGGAAATGGGGGAGGTAGTCTAGCTACTACAATTTTCGGTTGTGGGTTTCTAGACTCCCCCACCTCAGTCTTGGATCTCACGACCTGTTCCTCATCAACTTTTTCTTTTCTAGGGATAGCCTCACCCAGCTCCTTACTACTAAGCGAGAAAATAACATTTATATTTTCCTTGGGGTTCTTCTCGGTGTTACCCGGGAGTGCCTCATATGGTCTGTGATTCTACTATAGGGACAATTGCCCCATTTTTATTTCAAGCTCATGGATGGACTTTTGTATTTCATTAACCACTAGCATATGATGCACCATCCATTGCTTCATTGTTGTTGCAACATAACTATTCTGCTGCTAGCCTTGTGGCCTTTGATAAGTGTTTTAGGGCCTTTGGAAATTTTGATTTTCTCCCCATGAGGGATTTTCTCCATTCCCGTACCCCTGATTATAGCCATTTACCGCAAAACCTCCACCATGACCTTGTTGTCCCAAAAAATATACAGAATCAAGATTAAGAGGGCAACCTAAATAGGTGTAGCTTTTTCCAAACACCTCACATGATGGTGGTGGGATTTGTACCTACTGCACTTGGCCTCCTACTGGTGTGGTCACCAACTTACTGATCGCACTCACCAACTTGCTAATGTTTTCTCTGATTATTGCTACACCATCCATCACAAGCTTTCCCGACACCTTTGCTGCTGCAAATCCTCTGCCTGAGTCTTGATAATCCTGACTCCCCACAGACATAAGGTTCAATAGAGCCTCAATTTCATCATAACTTTTGGACAGAATCTGTCCCTGTGCGGTAGCATCAAGGAGTATCTTAGACTCGGGCTTCAGACCCTCAATGAAGTTGTGCCCAATTATCTCCTTAGGTTGCATGTGATGTGGACAATCCCTCAAGTAACCCTTGTAATGTTCCCATGCTTGATCTAGCATTTCTCCATCTTTCTGTATGAATCCGGAGATCTTTCCCCAAGAGTTTTCTAGTTTTTCTCAAAGAGAAAAATAGGTTGATGAACTTATTGGAGAGGATCTCCCAAGTGGTGATGGATCTTGCAGGCTCATTCTGAAGCCACTTCTTGGCTTCTCCGATCATTGAGAATGGAAATATAGTTAAATTTACATATTCATCTGACACATTCTAGTAGTGGAAGTTTTCACTCAGCTCTACAAATGTCATCAGATTCCTATGGGGATCCTCTTGCGGCTTTCCCTGAATGTGGCAAATGTTTTAGACCAACCACATAGTCCCTTATTTTAGCTCAAAGTTCCCAGTGATGGCCAGTTTGAAAATCACTTTAGAAGCTTTCTCCAAAGTAGGCTGATCGCGGGCAAAAATAGCATGTCCAAGTGATACTTTATAAC
>JACEIK010004589.1:37307-64841 GCA_018107945.1 Datura stramonium | reverse complement strand
GTAGTCCAGTCCCTGTGGGATCGATACTTGGCTTACTTGAGCTACTTACTACTTGTTCGACCACGTGCACTTGCGTGTAGTCATCCAGACAGCCGAACATAGGCCTAGCAAAATGCATCACTGGAACTCTCTCATTCTCTTCACCTACTGCTTGCCCGCTGTTTTCCATACCTAACCTTTGAAAGGTTCTCTCTATTTCAAGATTAAGAGAATCCAAAGGTGGTCCTTGACTTCTCATTCTTGGAATACACTGAGGCAAACAACCCTGTGAAATTCAACAAAAATAAGAAACAAACATAAAGTACAGACTACCAAAACAAAATTCTAACCTACAAATGATTAAAGAATATTCAAGTCCCCGACAACAGTGCAAAAAACATAATGTTGCCCACGCACACGCAAGCACACATGGTCATCAAGTAATATAGAATTTTAAAGTCCAGATATCATACCCAAGAGACTTTTAAATTTAATCATTATAAGTTTGTCACTTTATTTTCACTAATCTACCAAACAGTTAAAATGAAGATTTTGTTTGGAAAATAAAACTACTAAAACATCAAATATAAAATTAACTAAAACAAATGCAAGCTTGATTGTATTTTGATGATGGTGAAAGACTAGGGAAATGGAACTTGGTTGGTTTCAAGTTGAGTTTTTCAGACATAATTAAAAGGGTGCGATACTTCCTATGGTTGTTAGTTGAAAGATACTATCCCATTTCTTGCCACTTTCCCTAGCATCCAAGAACTATTTCATGAACCCTAACGCCTATATCCCTATGGTCAAAAGAGAAAAATGAAACGACGATTATGCCTACTAGTATTTCAACTAAACAGGGTTGAAGGGTATATTCCTATCCTCAACAACAACTTCTATCCTATCACCAATGGGTTCAAGAGTCTTTGAATTCTCGTTCTATATTTATTTTTAACCCTTTCGATTTCCTTTCTCAAGTTCAATCAAAAGCCAATAGATTACTTATAAGGTGATCAATCTTATAAATAATAAATTAAAATAAATAAATACAAACAACCATAAAAGAAGAATCAAAACTAAATTTAATTAGTATTTCAAACAATCAACTATTCACCATGGCCACAACCCTAAAATATGAGTTTAGCCAATCATAGACAAGCGGAAAAACAAATACTTATTCATCATCATAAAAAATACGAAGTAAAGAAGAAAAAACCTACTTGTAGAACTGTGTCTTTTTTCCAAACGGCTTACAAGCTATCAAAAAGGAACTACGAAATGTAATAATGAGTAAAGACTGCTTCAAGAAGTCCAAAACTACTTAACAAACAACCTAAGGCCTCTATTTATAGATGACCTTTTGAATGACGCTTCTTCCCTTCAAGACTTGGCTTTAAAATCAGCATTTTCTGCCCCTGAATGACCCTGGTGAGACGCCCCATGTATCTCACCATAGACTTGGTCAAATTTCCATCAATTCATCTATGGATAAGGTCTGGCGCGCTGCCCCCTCTCTCTAGCTAAGGTGTTCATCCAATTTCTCTCAGTCTGGACACCTTTGGCGTGGGGTGCCACTCATCTCGCCAAATTTGTGAAGTGCAATTTCACTGAAGTTTGATGGTTGGTGCTGCGTGCCAGCCATAGCACCAGACTGAAGTTTTGTTCTCTGAAGTTTGAGACTTGGTGTGGGGCACCAGCCATAGCACCAAAACCATTCAACTCCTCAAATCTTCATTTGTTGCATCATTTTGAGCCTATTTTTCTTAGTTTCCTACTCAAATCTATTCAAATCATTTGTTAACACATAAAACACACACATACATGAATTTAAGTATAAATTAAGAATTATGAACTCACAACATGATCAAATATTGGTAAAAACACGGCAGATGGGCATAAAAATATGCCCAACATCAAGCGGAACGTTAGGACATGCCCGAAATCTCTATTTGCTTAAACCTAGAGAAGTAGAGATTAGAAAAAGAGTACCAAAACAAAGTACAAACTTCAGTATGATCCATACCTTGGTGGTACTAGGTAAACTTCAGAAAGATTTCTCAAGGTATTGGCCAAGTACGACTCTTGGTATGAGCCGTACCATCCTGGTACGAGCCATACTGTGAGTTGTGGAAAATATCAGAAGGGTGCACTTTGATTAGTCTCCTGGTACAGATGGAAACAATGAGTCGTGATGACTACCTACAACCCATACTAAGGAGCCGTGGTGAAGTTCAAAACAAAGTTGAATGGCAGATCTCATGGTATGAGAGCCACGAGCCATAATATTAAGGTACGAGCCACACCAAGAAGCTTGTTAAAATATTTAGAGGATGCCAGATATTTTAGATTCAAACCACAATAGGATTGTATGACTTTTAGGATCATTGTACGAGTTGTACCAACCCCAGTACTTAGTGAAATTCAAAGTTGTCAAGCACTATACGAGTGAAGCTATGACTCGTATGAAAAAGTTACAAGTCATATGAGATGGCGGCGACAGTTAATTAGTTTTTCCTGTTAATTTATTAAAGGTTTCTAATTATTTATATAAGTACTTTTCTAGGTTAGTTTTTAAGCAGACTTTTACAAGATTGATACTTTGAGGGAGAATTCAATTTTTCAGAGATTTATATTGAGATTTCCAATATTATTGGGTTTTACTTCATTATTCTTTAATTGGTCAAAGTTGATTATTGCAATAATCAAGTGGGTTTTATTTCAGTCTTCATTGTAAGTTCTTTAATTATATTTTCTTCAATGAATGTTAATTATGTGCTTACAATCATGAGAGGCTAAAATCTTCACAACTAGGGTTGTGGGAACCATGGAGAATTAATTAACTAGGGTTTGCACAAAGTGATTCTAAACCAATATGGATTCTTGTGTTGTCTTCTCTTCAATATTTAATATTTCTTAATGGAGCGCAGCATTTGGACATGATCGAATTCCCTATTTGCTTGAACCTAGAGAAGTAGAGATTAGGAAAAGAGTAGCACAACAAAGCCTTGAACTTTATGGTTCATCGTATAACTTGAGTTGCGGTTGCAGGGTAGTTAATTTGGAATAAATTGATCAATGTTAACGTGAATTCACTCAAGAGACTAATCCGGTAATTGAGTATAGTCATCCAATAGGGATAAAGCAGTCATTTGGATGAACCTAAGTTATCAGTTCTACAAGCTAAGTATTGGGATAGATCACGAGTGTAAAAACCCAAAGTAGTCATGAATCCATGGGGAACACCTCCCTAGTTAATTGGATCAAATTGATAATAACTTAAATTTTCAATACTATTAAGTGTTTACTTCTTTAACCCTTTGAGCTTTGTGGGCAATCTGTTCTGTATCCGGGAANCTAAAAGTCTGAATACTAGCATTATTCTACATCCTGACCATATTCCCTATGTAATCGACCCCAACCTTTATTTGGTTCTTTATTGACAAGATCCACATCATACTTTTTTGGAGGTGTGATTTGAGTGTTATCAAAAGTGGAGTCATTGCCGAGGAATACGGTTTAGGATTAGAGTAATTGTTGTGTTTAACTTTTAGTCTTTATTTCCTCATTTGTGTTTTCTTTTGTTTTAAACACCCATAGGTTGCCAATTGGCAAATGCCAAGTACTCAATGAAGCGAAAACCCTCTAATTCCGCTTGATCTTGTGCTAGAGCAAACACTACAAAAAATGGAAAATGCTAAGCAGAGAGAGGAACGATTGGAGGAAGAAGATCGTCAAGCTAAGTTAGCTCGGTAGATAATGCTTCAGGAAGCCGAGGATGCTCGCGATGAGGTAGTAAATTCTGGTTGCGGTGGAAGGGGTAACAGAGGCTAAACATATGCTCCTCAGTTTTATGATGATGGTGACCTGGATGTTGATGAGGCTGGGTCAAAAGGAGCCATTGTACCTCCACCTTTACCTGTTGGGCCAAAGTTTGATATCACTAGCACCATGATTCAGTTGCTTAACATGAAAGGGGTGTTTAGTGGTCACACATCTGATGATTCTAATCTGCACCTAATGAAATTTCATTGGTATATGTAGGGCGTACAGGTTACCAGGTGTAAGCTAGGATGCCATACGATTGAGACTCTTCCCATTCTCTCTGCCTATAGAGACCACATTATGGTTATTAGAGTTGCCCAAAAACTCTATTACCAACTGGAGGCAGCTAAAGCAAGCCTTCTTAGAAAGGTTCTTCCCACCTTCCAGGATGCTACAACTAAAGGATGAGATCTATAATTTCCGGCAATTAAACACTAAGGCCCTACATGAGACTTGGCTGAGATTTAAGAAGAAGCTAACTAAGTGCTTGAATCATAAAATTCACAATGATAGTTTGTTGGAAATTTTTTATAGGTCTCTGAAAAATAGCACCAAGGCTGTAGTAGATATGGTGGCAGGAGGAGAATTGATTAGTCGCTCGTGGGAGCGAGCAACTGTCATACTTGACCGAGTGACTAAGACGAACAAGGACTGGCACACCAGGGAAGATGGTATAGCTGTAGGTACATATGCCATAGGGATGATTGCGGACCAATGCAGAAAATAGGAGGAACGTGATCAGGAATTGGCTCACATGAAGACATCTCTAGACCTTCTCAGGAAACATATTATGGGATTTGGAGCTCAGAAAGTGAATGAAGTTGGAGCTCAGGGTTAGGAACAGGGGTTTGAGCAGTCATATTCTGAGGAGGAGGCAAACTTCTTGGACAATCAGGTGGCAGGTTTTCGGGCCAATGCCCAAGGGTCTGGACAGGACACTTGGTGCAAAAGTTCTAGAAACCACAGTCAAAACCAGTATAGAGACAACTACAATAGGAATCAATACAGGGATAGGAGCAGAGGTCGTGAGAGGGAAAGTGAATGGGGAAAGAATGATGGCTACCGCAACGACAGTGCTGGTGTTTATGTTCCTACCAGAGCTCGTGAGGATGATGCTGGACCCTCGAAATTGGAGAACAAGATGGCTGAGCTGCTCAAAAGGGATAAATCAACTAATGATCAGCTGAAGGATATTAGGGGTGATATATCTAGCATAGGCCAAAAGGTTGAATCCCATGCTACAACAATTAAGCAAATTGAGCAGCAACTTAGTCAAATATCTACATCCTTAAATCAGAGGCAGAAGGGAACACTTCCTAGCAACACAATCCAAAATCCAAAAAATGATAGTCATTGTATGTCTATGATGACTAGGAGCGGAAAGATCACTATTGACCCTCTCCTACTGGTTGTTGTTGAGATGGAGAGACAGAAGGAAATCGAGCTGAATGAGAAAGATGATATTGATGAACAAGAGGTTACAGGTGAGGCTAAGTTGACTAAGCCTCTAGGTATTACAAAGGGGTTGATGGGAAAGAAAAAGGGACAACTCAGATTTACAGACCAATCCCTCGACCACCACCACTATTCCCTTAGAGGATAAAGAAGAAGGTGGAAAATGGTAAGTTCTAAAAGTGTTTGTCAATGCTAAAATAGTTGTCTGTGAACATCCCATTGATTGAGGCATTATAGCAGATGCCTAGATATTCTATGTTAATGATGGACCTTGTGATTAGGAAGAGGTTCATGATCTATGAGCCAGTTGGTAACTTGCATCATTGCAGTGCCATAGCCTCACAGGTCCTTGCCCAGAGAAGGAGGATCCAGGTTCCTTCATCATTCCGTGCAAAATTGGTTATTTTGTGTTCGCGAAGGAACTTTGGGACTTAGGTGCTTGCATCAACTTGATGCTATTGGTGGTATTCAGACAACTGGGCTTGGGAGCCTACACACCTACTACGTTGCGACTATTGATGGTGGAATGCACAGTTAAAAAGCAAGTGAGGATACTATTTGACGTACTAGTTAAAGTGGACTGATTTATATTCCCAGCTAACTTCATGATCTGAGATTGCGAGGTTTGTTTTGAGGTCCCTATCATTTTGGGGCGATTATTCCTTTCTACTGGGAGAGCTTTGGTGGACGTTGAGGATGGCCATTTGAAATTCAGATTGAACAAGGAGGAGGTTACCTTTAATGTCTGCCAGTTAATAAAACAACCTAATGAGTTTAGAGTAGTGTCAGAAATTGAGGATGATTCCGAGTTTCTTGATGAATTCTGAGTAGTCAAGAGACTTGTGTCGTGCCACAATGTTAAATCAGGCGCTTCTTGGGAGGCAATCCATGAGGTGGTTTAAAGAAGTATGAGTATCCAAACCACCTGCGTCGTGCGGTCATCTTAAATCAGGCGCTTCTTGGGAAGCGATCCAAGTATTAGGACTTATGTGTGTTCAGTGTATAGGTAAAATGAAAACTGGTGGATAAAAAATGGCAGAACAAGACTGTACTATGAGCCTCAATACGAACTATATGATGATTGTGCCACTTGTAATACAGTCCATGGTTAAAAATAGAGACTTGGTCCAGTGCATGAGTTCACATTACGATTGGTCTTTATGAACCGTACCCACATGGTATGAGTCGTAGTACCCACTATAATAATGAACTATTCTAAGTGTGGAAGTGCAAAAACTTTGAGCTATGAGTCATGGTATGGATTGTGGTACCTTGGTAGACTCGTATTACAAACACGTAGGTCCCTAGGTAAGTTCCCACAATCTTCTGCTACCTAAGACTCGCGGTACGAGTTGTGACGGGCATTGTAAATGAAATAACCCACGTGACCGACTCGACCTGGGTTGTTTTAATCCGCCCAAACCTATTTCAGATGAAATTTTCAGACCTAAATTTCCCACTCACTCACAAACACAACCCATGAACATCTCCCCTCAATCCTCAATCATCCGTAACTCATGCAATATCCCATTTGAGCTTGAATTCGTGCAATTAAATTGCACAAGCTAGTCGAACTGCTAGCCCTAACCCAAAGGAAGCAAGAATTGCTCAAAAAATTTGATTGTAGCAGGTAAGTGATAAACTCTCAATGTCAATTTATTGCTATCATTGTTAGCCGAATTTGTACTGTGATTCCTCCACTCATAAACATGAGGAGGAGGAATGTGATTAGAGGCTAAACACAAATTGCTATCGATGGGTTTAGGTGTTAAAAATGCTTGAGGACGTAAATAAATGTTCAAGGTGTGAGTTAATTGGTAAAATGCATGATGAGGATTGAGTGGGTAGTTAAAAATAGTGTATGTGAGTCAATGGAGTGGGGAATTCTGAGTACCCATCTCAAAAATGTGATTTACTTGCACGAAATGAGCATGCTTAAGGTAAGAACATGCTTCGCGAGCCTTGCTACAACTCGTGGTCTTGCACTATGACTCGTAGGAGGATTTTTTGGCACTGTCCTAAGACGGTTTAACTGGGAACTCATGGTACGGACCTCTCGTACAACCTATGGTATCTCACTACAAGTCGTACTTGGTGATCATACCAAGAACCAGAGAGGGTCAAGTTCAAAAGAGATAGTATGACCCTTAGTACAACTCGTGGAATCCAACTACGATCCGTAACATGAGTCGTACAAAATTACATAGAAACAAAATATCCTGGAATATCTCCTACGACTAATAGTATGAACTGTAGTAGCATAGTACGAGTCGTACCAACAAGTCATGACAATGCTATGAGATACAACGAGTCTGAGTATGGATCATACCACTTAGGTATGAATCTTACTGATGACTCGTTATACAATACTGAATATGATTTTCTTGCTTTCTTTTTTTGAGATTACACATACTAACCTTTGTCTCCACAGGTACAATGACAATGAAGAGGAGAGCAACCAAGAAGGCCGGGGACAAGGAGAGCAGAGCTGAGATTGCTGCTTGGAGGGGCATGAGGGATGAGGCCTCCGCATTTGAGCAGGAGAAGGGATCCCCTAGTGGTTTGGTGGAGGAATACCAAGTAGATACAAATGATATCTGTCACAACCCGAGCATAGGTCCGAATTGAGATACGAGACAAGAAACCTCGAGAGGCTCCAAGTCGACCCATGGCATGAACATATCATCTAACTCAATCATAATAAAGCGGAAGACTAACATAGTTAGTATAGCGGAAGTCTGATAATCTCATAACATCAGAATATACAACTCAAAACCAAAGTTGATTACATGCTATGTCTAATAAGCCTCTACTACTGACGAGTTGATGGGACAAGATCCCAAGTAACTCACTAAAGTCTGAAACTGAAAGTACTAGATACAACTTAAATGAAAGGCTCTCAAATGATGAGGACTCACCACTCTGGCTGATAAGTGCTAAAGCTGTAGGTCTGGCTAATGATGGGACTGAGCTTGAATATCCGATCCTGTATCATGAAACAATACAACATAGAGTATGCGGTCAATACGTGAAATGTACGGAGTAGCAAGGTAAGTAAAACCTCTAAGTAAATAAAATCATAAAACATGCATATTATAAAACATAATAAAGATAAGATTCTGAGAGTAGGGCTTGCATGCTATTTTCTGAAATCATGCTCTGAATATAACTGAACATCATAACTGAATTGAATGACCAAAAGATGAAAACTGATAATCATAAATAAAATTAAACATTTGGTAAATCCTGATGAAACATAATATAATGACTGATGAATATGCATAACTGAAATCATAAGAAACAATGGGAGACTCGTCATATAGCGTGGTCCCAGCTATCACACTCAAGTGGGCAGAGCTGTCCAAAGATTTGCCAGGGCTAAGGACGCTACCATGATATCGATACAAAGCTGAAGGCTCCTTGGGGGTAGGAGAAGCTCACAAGGGAGGTCCCAAATAATTTGAACATACCTACGTTGGTGCATGGTTCTGAAGCATAGGGTTGACTGACACTTAACCTACTTAGTGTTAGACACTACTCCCAAAAATATGCATATGCGCTCCATCATTTTTCAACGAACCATCGTCTAGTGACGAAGCTGACTCATAACATACATACATAAACTGAAATCATAACATGAGGAGCCTTGGATCAAACCATACCACAAGCTGAACATAGTGGGAGTGTAGACTCCAAAATCCATTTGGTTAGCTAATACACGAAGTTTAGATAAATTCATGAAACATACTTGATCATATGGGCTTACCCAATACTTAAACATTCTTCAGATAGACTTGATCATTCAAAAACATGAACATAAACATGGATAATTCAAAATCATACTTTCTTCACAAACATCTTATCATGCTTGAATACCTAATTCATAGATCTCCATTTTCATGAACTTTCATGGATGGGCATCAAAACTTCCAAAACTTGAAAACATAATTTTTAATTGAAAATATTGTAAAATTTGCCCATTAATCATAATTCAACATTAGAAACATGCTTAGATCATACCCATAATTGGCACTTAGACATGTTGGGTTAAAACCCCATAGATTCATCAACTAGAATTTTCATGAATTGAGAGGGAATTGGACATGGGTGTGGACAATTGCACCCATTCATAACCCTACATACCTGAAGAAATCTAATTTCACAAATTTAAGCTTGATCACCCTTAGGAGCTTCTAGACTTGCATGCATGGAAGTTAATAAGCCTAGAATGAACTTACCCCTATTAAAACACTCGATTCTGAGCTTAAAATGACCTAGTTCAGGTCTTAGGAACTTATGAATTACGGAAATGGCCTTGATAAATTCGCAGGGAAAAACATACTGCCAGTCCCAATGAGGGACTAGAAGGATCATCGTCAGTGACCACGACTTGTGTTCACCTCCCGTTGCCTACACTAGAACCCTGCCTTCTGAGGGTCATCACGAGGGACACCATGACTCGTGGTGTACCCAACGACTCGTGGTGACCAAGTCGTTACCCACACTGCCCAATCAATCTTCAGTTAACTCTTGACCAGGGGACACTCAACGGATCGTGGTGCTGACCACAACTTGGGGTCACACCCATGGTCACCTTACTCAAAATTTCAACCATGTCCAACCTCCTCCCCATGAGTCACTTAACGATTCGTGGCACACACAATGGGTCACTGGACGACTCGTCCTATGACCTGGTGTAGAAAATCCTATTTTCTCCATTTCAACTCTCGAGTATGATCTTAGGATTTTCTAGGTATTACAATATCTCCCCCTGTGAACATTCATCCTAGAAAATGGGAAAACATACTAAAAAGCATAGAAATGCAATCATCATACTCAAATACTGAACATACAAGATGAAAGTTGACGGTATGGCTGACTCAGAATTGAACTACATGACTGAACTAAATTCTTGAATCACATATACATTCATTGACATGAAAGAAACTGGGGCACATGAACTGAACATGAAACTGAATAGAGTACTAAGGGGGAAACCGATACGTCAAGCTGAAACTGAGCCGGAAAGAAATAAATATAGATATTTAGACATCATATTTGCTTTGCTTCCCATGTAGCTCCCTCAACATGTTTATTCCTCCACAAAATCTTGACTAAGGCTACTTATTTGTTTCTTAGCTTCTAAACCTGACGATCAAGTAGTTCTACTGGAACCTCCTCATAACTAAGGCTATCTTGCACACCGACACTGTCCACCGGAAAAACCAGAGCTGGATCACCTAAACACTTCTTTAAGAGCAATACATGAAAAACTAGATGGATTGAAGGTAGTTTTGAAGGAAACTCCAACTCGTATGCTACCTTGCCAACCCATTTCACAATCCGGTACGGACCAACATAACAGGGACTAAGTTCCCTTTTCTTTCCGTAGCCTCATGGACTGAATATGGTCCTATCATCGCAGCCTCACCGACTTCAAACCAACCAATAGGCAATCTACATCTCCGACCGTAAAGAGCCTCAAATGGAGCCATCTGAATGCTGGAATGGTAGTGTTATTATACGCAAAATCAATAAAAGGCGAATGATCATCCCAACTACCATTGAAATCAATCACACACACTCTCAAAATATCCTCGAGGGTCTGAATGGTCTACTTGTCCTGACCATCTTTTTGTGGGTGAAAGGTTGTGCTAAGCTTGACCTGAGTACCAAGTCCCTTTTGATATGACCTCCAAAACTAGGAGGTAAACTAAGTACCTCTATCAGATATGATGGAAAATGGAACTTCATGCAGCCAAACTAACTCCTGAATGTACAAATTAGCATAATCCTCCGCTGAATCGATAGTTTTGACAAGTAATAAATGAGCTTCCTTAGTCAACTTGTCCACCACCACCCAAATAGAGTCATACTATCGACGAGTGCGAGGCAACCCTGTAATGAAGTCCATATTGATCTGTCCCTACTTCCAGGTAGGGATACTAATGTCTTGAAGCACACCTCCAGGTCATTGACGCTCAATCTTCACCTATTGATAGTTCGGACACTTAGCCATATATTCTGCTATATCATTCTTCATGCCACTCCACCAATAGACTTCCCGTAGGTCATGGTACATCTTGGTGGTACTTGGATGTATAGAGTATCTGGAACCATGAGCCTCATGCAATATCCGATCTCTCAAATTATCAACACCCGTAATCCATAAGCGACCCTGATATTGAAGCACCCATCTCCCTCTTTGGAGAAGACTTCTACCTTTTGAATCTAAACGGCTTCCTTCAAATTTACCAAATTAGGATCCTCGTCTTGTCTAGATTTAACTTTGGTCACTAAGTATGATTCTGTCCCATTCTGAATAATGACACCACCATCGGTCGAGTCAACAAGACAGACTTCTAATTGTGCAAGACGATGTACATCCTTCACTAACTCCTTCCTTTCCTCATCTAGGAAACATTCTCCATGGAAAGCCTACTAAGAGCATCTTCCACCACATTAGCCTTGCCCGGATGGTAGAGTACACTCATATCATAATCCTTCAAAAGCTCCAACTACCTTCTCTAACGTAGATTTAAATCCTTTTGGGTAAACACGTATTGTAGGCTTTTTTGGTCCATAAACACATCTACATGGACCCCATATAGGTAATTTCTCCAAATCCTCAAGGCAAATACTACCGCCGCCAATTCGAGATCATGAGTCGGGTAATTCTTTTCATGAACTTTCAGCTGCCTGGAAGCATAGGCTATAACTTTACCATGCTGCATGAGTACACAACCAAGGCCAATTCTTGAAGCATCACAATACACCACAAACCCATCAGTACCCTCAGGTAGGGTCAACACCGGTGTTGAGGTGAGTCGAGTCTTCAACTCTTGGAAGATCTTCTCACAAGCCTCCGACAATTAAAATTTTACTTCCTTCTGGGTCAATTTAGTCAACGGTGCTACAATGGATGAAAACCCCTCAATAAACCTCTGATAATAACCAGCTAAACCAAAGGGACTCTTGATGTCCAAAGGACTCACTGGTCTAGGTCAATTCTTCACCGCTTCTATCTTTTAGGAGTGTACCTGTACACCCTCACTTGACACCAAATGACCCAAAAATGCCACTGAGTTCAACCAAAACTCACATTACTGAATTTATCATATGACGGATGATGCTTAAGATTCTGTAGCACCACCCTTAAATGAGCGGCATGCTCCTCCTCGCTCCAAGAGTATATAAGGATGTCATCTATGAACACAATCACGAACATATCTAAATATGTCTTGAACACTCTGTTCATCAAATCCATAAAAACTGCATGAGCATTCGTTAGTCCAAAATACATAACTACAAACTCATAGTGACCATATCGAGTCCTGAAGGCTGTCTTTGAAATATCACTCTCCCGAACCCTGAGTTGATGGTATCCAGATATGAGGTCTATCATAGAAAAGCAATTAGCACCCTGAAGTTGGTCAAACAAATCATCAATCATAGGAATAGGATACCTGTTCTTGATGGTAACTTTGTTCAACTGTCAATAATTAATGCACATACGAAGAACACCATCCTTCTTGCGGACAAAGAGAATTGGTGCACCCCATGGGGATTTGCTAGGTCTGATGAAACCCTTGTCTAAAAGATCCTTCAACTGCTCCTTCAACTCCTTTAGCTTAGATGGAGCCATTCTGTAAGGAAGAATGGATATAGGTTGTGTATCGGGAAGAAGTTCAATACCAAAATCGATCTCCTGCTCGGGAGGGGTTCCTGGTAAATCATCTTGAAACACTTATGGGTACTCACACACTATAAGGACTGACTGGATAGTCGGGGTTGCAGACATAGAATCCTTAACCCTAACTAGATGTTACACACAACCCTTAGAAATCATCTTCCTAGCCTTAAGGTAGGAAATGAAGTGACCTACAGGCACAACTGAACTACCCTTCTACTCTAGGACTGGCTCACCCGGAAATCTGAACTCTACTGCACGGGTTCTACAATTGATAGAGACATAACATGCATATAACCAATCCATGCCGAAGATAACATCAAAATCGGTCATGGCTAACTCTACTAAATCTGCTGAGGTGACTTTCTGAAGAACTGTGACCGGGTAATTTTTATATACTCATCTAGCTATAACTGAATCACCGACTGGAGTACAGAATGAGAAGGGTTCTAATAAGATTTTAGGACTGAATCTGAAACTACTAGAAACATAGGGCGTCACAAAAGACAAAGTAGCCCCTGGATATAACTATGCATATACATCAAGGTGGAATACTCGTAACATACCAGTGACTACATCTAGGGAGACTTCCTGCTCCTGGCAAGGTGCTAGAGCATAGAATCTACTTTAACGCTGACCACAACCCACACTAGTAGATAACCCCTGCTAAGCTGGGCGTGCTGGTAGAGCTGCTGAACTGGAGGCTGGGCCTTGGCCCTATCATGACCCTTTTTGGCTTGTAGGCGATCTCTAAGAATATGTTCGGGCTTCCCACACCCAAAACAAGCACTTGAACCTGCTAAGTACTGACCCACATGTCTCCGACCGCATTTGCTACACTATGGAGTGTTGTTCTCTGCGTGTCTGCCACTCTGACCTCTCAAGCCTGATGCTCTTCCCCTCTAATCACGCTTGGATCTGGATGGTACACTCATAGCCGAAGGCATGGAGCTGAAAATCTGTGGTGGGACTGTTGGCGGTGCCCACTAGGTCTTTACTGGAAAAATCCGAAGCTATCAGTCCTGGCCATCTTGGCCTCTCTGTCCAGCTCACTCATCTGCACCGCCTCCATCTACTAGGCGTAAAGGACTATACGAGCAAAGTCAATGTCCTGATGAAGCATCGCTCTAGAAATCCTTGAATAGGTAGTTTGCTACCCCATGCACGAACCGACTCACTCGAGCTCTCTAATCCGCCACCATCTCAGGTGCATACTTGGACAAATGAGTGAAATCCAAATCATACTCCTAGAATATCATGTTACCCTACTTCAGGTTTAAAAACTCTTCTGCTTTAATCTCCCTCATCTCACGAGTGAAGAACCGATCCATAAATGTGACATGAAACTCCTCCTAACCAATAGGGATTGCTCCAACTGCCCTTCTATCCTTCCATTGCTTAAACCAGAAGTGCGCAACCCCTTTCAACTAATACGAGGCTAGATTGGAGCACTCCTCTCCGGTTACCCCTATGATATGGGTGATCTTCAAAATCTCATCAATGAACTCGTATGGATCCTCGTCCACCTTTGACCTAAGAAACTCCGGAGGGTTCATTCTCAAAAAATTTCTGAATCACATCGCCTGATAACGCTCAAACCATACCTCCTACCGAAGTATGAAGCGGACGTTGTGAATAAAGAACCCAACTAGAGGTTGGGGTCGATTCCACAGGGGATAGGGAAGATCTAGATTACAGCCGGTAAGTGAACTTGTTAAGTAGTTACTCCAGAATTAGGGGATTCTAAAGAAAAGAAATAATAAAAACAATTATCAAAAGTTTGATTTTGAATCAATATTAAAGGATAACTAGGGTTTGTGTTCCCCATGGATTCATAACTGCTTTAGGTATACACTCATGATCATCACCAATACTTACTTATAGAACTGATAACAAAGGTTCATTTACACGACTGACTAGTCCCTATTGTATGACTATACTCAATCACTTGACCAAGTCTCATTAGCGGTTTCAAACTATCCGTTGTCACTAAGTTCCAGATTTAACTATCCTGCGACCAAAGCTCAAGTTAATACAATGATCATCAAGATCAAGGCTCCGTTGTAATTCTCTTTTCCTAATCTCTACCTCTTAGACCTAAGCAAGTAAAAAAATCGGGCAAGTACTAATGTTTTGCACCATTAAGAAACGTTTAAGCATGAAGAGAATACAATATAAGTGTTTAGTATTAACTTAGAATCAGCTTGTGAAACCCTAGCTTGTTAATCCACCATGGTTCCCACAACCCTAGCTAAGGAGGTTTTAGCCTCTCATAGTTGTAAGGTTGTGATTTGCCTTCATGATTAAGAACATAAATCAATACATACAATTATGAATGAGAAAGACACTTGTATTAATAAATCAGCAAAATCTTCAAGAACAACTAGTAAGAACAACAAGACTTCAAGAAAAGGTTGATCACAAGTCAAATCAACTCAGTTCTCTCCTTTGAAAATGTTTTCTAACTATTCTCTCAAATACACACATGTTCTCTTGAAAAATAAAACATAAAACGTATTTATACAGACATAAAAATCCTTTTCCTAGGTTAATAGGGTGAATTTCCATATCTTGTTCCGCCAGTGCCACGACCTATCCTACAATCCGTACCATGAACCTACAAGCCGTACCTTCCTCTTGTACATTATTTATTGGCTGAATTTTGGCTAAGTGTTGGATCCTAGTACGACTAGTACCTGCGTCCTACGAGTCGTACTGTACTTCCGTAGCTTGACTGTGAGACTTTGAAATAATTCTGAAGTCCATCATGAATTCTATGGTACGACTTGTACCGTCGTTCCACGATTCGTATTGTCTATCCGTAGCAGGAGTCAGCCTCTTGTGAAGATCTTCTAAATCTTTTCACGACTTCTTCACCACAACTTGTACAAGATTTGTACGACTCATACTGAGACTCGTATAATGCACCTCTTAATCCTTAGCCTCCTGCAACTTCTCACAACCATCAGTACGACTCGTAAGACCTTCCTATGGCCGTACTGTGAACTATGAGTTGAGCCTATTTTGTACACTTTCAGTCTAACTTTTGCACATTTTAGATCCAACACCAATTTATATTGTAACCAAAAGGAAAAGTACCTTATATCCACATAAATATACCAAAGATCATGCTATTTTCTCATTTTTGAGTGTCGAAAGTGCTATAACTCCACAACACATCAACACCCTCAACTTAAGTCTTTTTCATGTCCTCAGGCAAAGAAAAGAAAAACTAAATATGACACTCAACTAGAAAATAAACTTAAGATACTACAACCAATTCTTAAACAAAACATGCACTTTCCATACAACCTCTTCTGACCCTTTTCCATGGACTAATATCAGCTTATGTATCACAAGCGACCTCAAAACATAATAAATAGGGATCAAGACATATCATCTAGCTATCAACAGACAATCAAGTCATCACCAATGTTTTTCACACAGAACAATGGTAAAAGTAAACATAATCCATATACCCTCACAACAAATGAAGTCCCCACTCATATATATACAGTGTCAAACATTTCATGGGACTAAACAAGTAAGGTGCTCACTCTCACAAAGAAGTTACATGTATTATGTATCAGATACCATAAGCTTGCCCTTATTTTCTCTACTTTGGTTTATCAGATGATCAGGTTAGGATCACTATAGGACTTAATATAGCTTGTAATGTAGGCTTAGGGCTGGACATGATAAAGATGGTAGATTTTATAAGTGACTATCCCTTCCTTGACACTACATAAATTGGCTACACCATTCACCTATTTCACCCTTTATTCTTTCATTCCCTTTTCTTTCTTTTTCACCTCTTTTATATACATTTGCATGGGTGTGGTGTATTTTCAACTTTTTCAGCATTTTCATTTTATTTTGAAATTTCTTTGTCAGGATTCTCAATATTTTTCATCTCTTTTCTTTTCACCTCACCACACCTCATTTTTTACCCTTTTTCTCTTCTTTCCTTTTTATCATTCCCACCATTTACGCACCCCTACTCTAGCCATCCTCAACTTAAGCATCTTGCCTATGTTGGTTTCACAATATCTAAGGAAGGACTAGGGCCAAAATAGGTTCATTATAAAGAAATGGGTACGGTTCATTGGTTAATCAAAGAAAAAAAGGGTCAATTAAGGCTCAAACTTGGGATCAAGGGATTCAGGTACTTTTGGTAGGGTCATATAGGCTAAAAGTGAGATAAACAAAAATGGCCTATGATAATATCCTAACCAACAATCCTTGGCCTATGCAAAGACCAACCAGGCAAGTTCTAGATCTTCAACACAATACTGAACTAAGTACTACACCTCACTCACTCATGGTACATGACTTATATTCACCTCACTTGGCTGGTTTATACATGGCTTGACTAGACTCCCTATGCTAATAAACTAAATGACATCAAAAGATACACAGAAATCATGCATGCAGTCACACATACATAGCTAATACATCAAAAAAAAAATTTAAAACAGGGTCAAATTTGAAAATTTTCAAACATCAAAACTAGTGCAATTTATAGGCTGAGTAATCCTAACCTACTTTCTAATCAAACAAACAATCACAAACTAAAAAAATAAAAAAACTAAACATGTCGGTTCTACTACATAGCATGCCTGAGGGAAAAGAAACACGGCATGAAAAACCTCCAGATGAATCAAAAATTCCCAAAAAATCACAAGTACACCCCTCCCCTTTTTTGAAAAGTAAGTTTCGTGCCCGAAGCATGAACTACAAGAACATAGGGAAGAGAACATACCTAAGGCTACTCAAACTTCACCTTCAATGGGTTGCCTCTGATGCAACGCTTGATTTAACATCACGGTACGACTTGGCTTTTGTGATTCCTCAAGCATCATCAAGGTATACTTCCTCTATTGTACTTAATTCTTCCTCATCTCCCAAATACAATTTTATTCTTTGCCCATTTACTTTAAACCTTTTTCCTTATTTGTTCTCAAGTTCCACTGCACCATACGGAGATACTTGTACTACTCTGTAAGGTCCCATCCATCTAGATTTCAACTTCCCAGGATGCAGGCGGAGTCTTGAGTTAAATAGTAGGACCACATCACCTGGGCTAAACTCCCTTTTTGCAATCCTTTTTTCATGGTAGATCTTCATCCTTTCTTTATAAATGGACGCACTCTCATAAGCCTTAAGTAGGAATTAATCCAACTCATTAAGCTGGTTAAGTCTTAACTTGGCTACTTCGTTCCAGTTCATATTCAGCTTTTTCAGAGCCCATAATGCCTTATTCTCTAGTTCAACTGGTAAGTGGAATGCTTTTCCATAAACTAGTTTGCACGAAGATGAACCAATGGGAGTCTTATAAGCTGTTCGGTAAGTCACAATGCATCATCGAGCTTCCTAGACCAATCCGTTTGGCTAGTATTCATTGTCTTGGCCAGGATGGTCTTGATTTTCCTATTTGAAACTTCCACTTTCCCACTCGACTGAGGGTGGTAAGGTGTGGCCACCTTGTGCTTGACACCATATTTTTCCAACAAGGTCTTGAAGAGGCGGTTGCAGAAGTGAGATCCACCATCACTGATAATAGCTCTGGGAGTGCCAAACCTGGCGAAGATATGTTGTAATACCCCGAAAGTGCCTAAGAGTATACCCGGGAAGCTAAAATGCAAAACTACTGAAAGTTAGGGAAAAGGTTATAGGAGGAGAGGTACAACGACTCGTGGTAGGTAGCCATGAGCAACTGTTGGCATTCGTGGGTTCAGGTGTTCAGGTGGCAGTGGAGGCAACGATTGATGTAGTGAATCATTGAAGAAAACAATTAGTCATTGTTAGTGGTTGTGGTAGAAGATGGGCTTAGTAGTTGGGGAGTTTAACGGGTCATTCAATGACCCGTTGTGGCTATCAATGACCCGTTGTGAAGAGTTTTGGTAAGGGAGCCTAGATCTCCAGTGGGAAATGATGGATGGGAACCACGACCTATTGTATCTTACAACAGTCGTGGTAAGGCTCATTGAATAAAAGTGCAGAGTTTCAGAAGACGGAAACAACGACTGAAGGAATGACCCATTGAAACTTAGGAAGACCTATCTTGTATGTCCGTGGTTTTATTTTAAGATATGGATTGGGGCAGTTCTTAGCACGGCCAGATACCACGGGTCATGGTATCTACCAACGACCCATTGGTTCGTCCGTTGTTCGGTCCAATGGGCAATTTCCTGCGTAATCAGTAAGGGTATTTCCGTCAATTCTTCATACTAAGGCCCTATACTACGTTGTTTTAAGCTCATTTTAGTTGGTTTTTAGCAGGGGAAAACCTATTCTAAGTGTGTTCCTTCCATGCATGCACGCTTATGAAATTTAGGAGGTGATCAAGAGCTTTTCTGAGGGGATTTCAAGCTTTTTACTTCAATCCTTTCAAATTCCTTCTTGGGCTTCTAAGAAGGGTTAGAATTTGATAATTCCAGGTATGTAAGGTATTCAATGGGTGGATTCATCCACAGCCATGCTCCTACTCTATGATTTTGTCTTTTATTTATATAAAAACTAATGATTTAATTATGGGTCTTGTGATTTTGAAATATTATATAATAATCTATGGAGTTTGATCATCTTTTGGGATTTAAATTGATTATAGTGTTGTTGGTTTTGATTTCTAAGAAATTAAGCTTCATTATGCATGCCCCGTGATGAATCGATTTATGATCTACTATTTCCATTGTTGATATTTAAAAGCCCAGCATGATTTATGATTCAAAATATGAATTTATTTAAATACCCACTATAATTTGATGATTTTCAAGTTATATGTATGATCTATAAGTATGCATGAACCTATGATTTATAAATTATGTTTTTGGTCGACTCACGAGCCTCAAATTATGGCTAGTTCACGTATGTTAAAGAATGTTTACGGTTATCATGATTTAACTAGTCCATGAACTCATGTATGTATTATTATGAGCACTATGTATGTTTTGGGAGTAGTATCGAACACCGAGTAGTTTCGGGGCTCTGATTAAGCCCTGGATCTCATGAACTACGTGCCACCGTAGGTATGTTGGGACCCCTTTCATGTTTGTCCCTGTCCCAAATGGACCTTTTCATGTGTGATCACGCCCTTCATGGTTCCTACCCTTGGCAAGGTATGAACACCCTCCTGACTAGGGCTACAAGTTGGGCTTCATGTGTGCTAATATGGGATATGTCGGTTAAGAGAATCTCCCACTGTTCCTCATGATTTATGCATGTTATGATTATGTATTTTGTCTCAAGTTATGTTAATCAAAGCTCTTCTATTATGATTATGACTATGTTTATGTTGTGAATGTTTGAAAACCTTGAGTCGTATTATATGTTATAACAATTTATGATACGAGCATGTTGTCCTACTCTTATGATCTTTCATGAACTTATATATATTTTAAATGTCTGTTTTACTTAACTTGCATACTCAGTACATTCCACGTACTGACCACATACTTTCTATGCTATATCGTCTCATGGTACAGGTCCTAGTTCCCAGGCTCATCCTCACCCATAGATAGATCCGAACTTTCTCTCAGCGCACTTGGTGAGTCCTCCTTTTCTGAGGGCTACATGTTCACACTCTATGTTATTCTTTTAGTTTCTGGATGTTGGATTAGTTGGGGAGTTGACCCATCAATCTTCCTTTCATGTTTAGAGGCTTATCAAACTACAAGTTGTAATCCGCCGTATTGTTTAAGTCTTGTACTGATTTTTTCTCTTTATGCTATGTTATGATTATGTTCTCTATGTTAAGTCTTCCGCTCATGTGATTGAATTAGATGTATGCTCATGCCATGGGTATACTTGGAGAGTCTCGGGGATCCTTGTCCCGTGTCTACGATCCGGGTGTACGTTTGGGTTGTGACAAAACTTAGTATCAGAGCCATAGGTTTATGTGTCCGAGTATGAAAGATGTGTTAAGTAGAGTCTTTTTCATGGGTGTGAAGCATTTCACATTTATAACAAAGAGGCTACTAGACGTTTAGGAAATGTTCCCTTCTTTCATGTTCTATGTCGTGCGATGAACGTCCTTTACTCCTCTAATTCGTGCTATTCGCATTTTCAGAATCATGCCTCTATGCTGAGTAAATGCCAGGAGGAACAATACTGGTAATGATCATGACGGTGCCCGTGATGGTGAGCATCAATCAGCTCTACCCGTTCACGAAGAGCATGTACCAGAGCCAACTGCCCATGCTAAGTTTAGGGCGGTGATTCAGATGCTGGCACAGACCATGACTACGAAGGTCTAGAATCAGACGATGGCGCATTTCCCTCAAAATAGGAATGCGGCAGCAGTTAGGGTGAGGGATTTCTTGAGTATGAGCCCTCCGGAGTTCACGGGTCAAAGGTGGACGAGGACCCACACAATTTTATAGAAGAGATTCTGAAAATGCCGGACGGAGATTGGCCCTCGAGTGCAAAGGCAGAAGGGAGCTTGACTGCAAGACCCACCCGTCGAGCAGGGACGAACACTCAGGTAATGGGAGTAAAAATGGGGAATGTGTTAACTTGACCTCCTACCAGCTAAAGGGGGTAGCACATATATGGTTTAAGCAATGGAGAGATGCCAGGGCAGCGGGTGCAGGCCCGATAGGTTGAGATGAGTTTCACACTGCATTCAAGGATCGGTTCTTCCTTCGGGAGATGAGGGAACTCAAGGCTACAGAGTTTGTTAATCTAAATCAAGGTAGCATGTATGTCCAAGTGTATGCATTGGAGTTTACCCAGTGTCTAAATATGCTCCGGAGTTGGTGTCGGATCAACGGGCTCAAGTGAGCCACTTTGTGCATGGAATAGCAGATTACTTGGATAAAGATTTCTAATCTCCATGTTTCACCGAGACATTGACTTTCCTCGTATTGTATTGCATGCACAGCAGATGGAGTCGGTCTATAGGAGGAAGAGAGAGGCAAAGAGGGCCAGGACCAACAGCTATGGGGTTTCTCAAGATAGGTTAGGAGGTGGACCACGTCAATAAAACCTAGCATAGGTCCATTGCTCTGCTCCATCATTGGCCAACACACCATCCAGGTTTAGGGGAGACCAGAGGAGCAGGGCTACAGGCTCGAGGGATCATGGTAGCATACAGGTGGAGCACACATTCCCAGTTTGTGCGAGATGTGGCAAAAATCATCCCGGGAGGTGCCTAGTCAATGCGGATGCTTGTTTTGGGTGTGGCAAACCCGAGCACAGGATCAAAGGTTTCCCTATAGCCAGTTCTACCGCTCCAGTAGCATGACCCCCTCAGCAGGGTGCCTCCACTAGTTCGGCAGGTGATCAGCGCCGAAATAGGTTTTATGCCCTAGTGCCTCGCCAGGAGCAGGAGGTTTTGCCAGATGTGGTCACGGGTATGTTGCAAGTCTTCCATATTGATGCTTATGCTTTTTTAGATCTAGGAGATACCTTGTCTTTTTTGACCCCTTACGTTGCTAGTATTTTTGGAGTTAGTCCTGAATTTCTTTCAGAACCGTTCTCCGTATTTACTCCAGTCGGTGAATCAGTTGTAGCTAGGCGAGTTTAAAAAGGTTTCCCCATTACAGTGTTTCATAAGGTTACCTCTGTGGACCTAGTAGAGTTGTCCATGATAGACTTTGATATCATATTGGGTATGGATTGGTTGTTTGCATGTTATGCTTCGATTAATTGTAGGACCCATGTAGTGGAATTTCGTTTTCCGGGTGAGTCAGTTTTGGAATGGAAGGGTAATTCCGTTGTACCAGCTGGTCGATTTATTTCATACCTTAAATCTAGGAAAATGATCTTTAAGGGTTGCATGTACCACCTAGTTAGGGTTAAGGATGTAGAGTTCGAGACCCCGATTATTCAGTCAGTTCCAGTGGTGTGTGAGTATCCAGAGGTATTCCCCGATGATTTTCCAGGTGTCCCTCCCGAGCGGGAGATTGATTTTAGAATGGATCTTCTTCCTGAAACGCAACCTATATATATTCCTCCTTGCAGGATGGCTCTAGCCGAGCTAAAGGAGTTAAAAGAACAGTTGAAGGACTTGTTGGATAAGGGTTTCATTAGACCGAGCAAGTCTCCATGGGGTGTGCTGGTTCTCTTTGTTTGAAAGAAGGATGGATCCCTTCGGATGTGTATTGACTATCAGCAACTGAATAAGGTCACTATCAAAAATAGGTACCCTCGCCCAGGATTGGTGATTTATTTGACCAGCTCCAGGGTGCCAAGTGTTTCTCGAAGATAGATCTCAGGAATGGGTATCACTAACTCAGAGTCCGGGAGAGTGATATCCCAAAGACATCCTTTAGAACCTGGTATGACCATTATGAATTTGTAGTTATTTCATTTGGACTAACCAATGCTCCTACAGCTTTTATGAATCTAATGAACAGGGTGTTCAAGGCATATTTGGACATGTTCGTGATTATGTTCATTGATGACATCCTTATATACTCCCAGAGTAAGGAGGAGCATGCCGCTCATTTGAGAGTAGTGCTTTAGACCCTCAAGGATCATCAGTTGTATGTTGCATTTCTGGGCCATGTGGTGTCGAGTGAGGGCATAAGGGTGGATTCTCAAAAAATCAAAGCGGTGAAGAATTGGCCTAGACCGGTGAACCCTTCATAAATTCCTAGTTTTTTGGGCGTAGCAGGCTACTATCGAAGATTTGTTAAGGGCTTTTCATCAATTGCAGCCCCATTGACTAGGTTAACTCAGAAAAAGATAAAGTTCCAGTGGTCGGAGGCTTGTGAGAAAAGCTTCGAGGAATTGAAGACCTGACTCACTTCAGCACCAGTGTTGACTTTACTCGAGAATACTGATGGCCTTGTTGTATATAGAGATGCTTCGAGAGTCGGACTGGGATGTGTGTTGATGCAGCGTGGGAAAGTGATAGCATATGCCTCTCGACAGTTAAAGGTTCATGAAAGAATTACCCGAACCATGATCTTGAGTTTGTCGCGGTAGTGTTTGCATTGAAGATATGGAAGCATTACTTGTATGGGGTCTATGTGGACGTGTTCACGGATCACAAGAGCTTGCAATATGTTTTCAAACAGAAATATCTCAATCTTTGGCAAAGGAGGTGGTTGGAGTTGCTAAAGGACTATGATATGAGTGTTATTTACCACCCCAGCAAGGCTTATGTGGTTGCGGATGCACTTAGTAGGCTTTCTATTGAGATTGTGTCCCACGTGGATGAGGGAAAGAAGGAGTTGGTGAGAGATTTCCACCGACTTTCAAGGTTGGGGGTTAGATTGATCGACTCAACCGATGGTGATGTTGTTGTGCAGAATGGGTTAGAATCATCCTTGGTGGTTGATGTCAAATCTAAGCAAGATAAGGATCCAATTTTGAGAAGGATGAAGGAAGCGGTGCGGAGTCAAAAGGTGGAGGGTTTCTCCCAAAGGGGAGATAGTGTCCTACGATACCACGGTTGGCTATGTGTTCCGTACGTTGATAATTTAAGAGTTTATATATTGCATGAGGCACACGGTACTAGATACTCTATCCATCCAGGAGCCACGAAGATGTATCGATACTTGGTATGAAGAAGGATATTGCAGAGTTCGTAGCGAAATTCCCAAACTGTCAGCAGGTGAAAGTCGAGCATCAAAGGGCGGGAGGCGTACTTCAAGGTATTTTCATTCCCACATGGAAGTGGGAAGAGATTAACATGGATTTCTTTACAGGCCTACCTCCTAGTCGATGACACTATGATTCCATTTGGGTGGTGGTAGACAGGTTAACAAAGGCTACACACTTCCTACCGATCAAGACCACGGATTCAGCGGATGAGTATACCAAGTTGTATATTGGGGAGTTGGTTCGACTTCATGGATTTCCCTTGTCTATTATTTCAGACCGAGGTACTCAGTTTACCTCCCAGTTCTGGCAATCTTTTTAGAAGGGACTTGGGACTCAGGTTCAGCTCAACACAGCATTCCATCCGCAAACGGATGGCTAGGTAGAAAGAACAATCCAAAATCTGGAGTACATGTTGAGAGCATGTGTTAGGATTTTAAGGGTAGTTGGGATGATCATTTTCCCTTAATCGAGTTTCCTTATAATAACAACTATCACTCTAGTATCCAGATGGCACCGTTCAAGGCTCTGTATGGGAAGAGGTGTAGATCTCCCATCGGATGATTTTTGGTTGGTGAGGCAGCTATGATGGGGCCAGATTTGGTTCAGGAGGCGATGATGAAGGTTCAGTTGATAAAGGACCGGTTGAAAACCGCTCAGAGTCATCAGAAATCATATGCCGATGAGAGGAGGAGAGTTTTGGAATTTGAGGTGGACGATTAGGTATTTCTAAAGGTATCTCCCATGAAGGGAGTCATGTGGTTTAAAAAGAAAGGGAAACTCAGTCCCCACTATGTTGGTCCCTATGGGGTTATGAGGAGAGTTGGTAAGGTGGAATATGAGTTGGACTTGCTCTCAGAGTTATCTACAGTTCATCCTGTGTTTCATGTGTTACTTTTGAAAAAGTGTTTGGGTGATCCAGCCTTAGTGGTCCCGATAGACAGCGTTGGTGTAAAAGACAACTTAGTTATGAAGAAGTACCCATGGAAATAATAGACTATCAAGTCTGTAAGCTAAGGAATAAGGAAGTAGCCTCAGTTAAGGTTTTATGGAGAAATCAGCATGTTGAGGGAGCTACATAGGAAGATGAAGCAGATATGATGGCTAAATACCCACATTTATTCTCTACCGGCTCAGTTCAAACTTGAGGTATCAGTTCTACTCTATGACCCCCTTTAGTTTTCATGTTTAGTTCATGTGTTCAAGTTTCTTTTAGGTGTATGAGTGGGTAAGTGAAGCATGAGATCAGTTCAGCTATGTGTTATGAATCGGAGGTAGTCATTCTGTAAGGTTTTAATTTAAATGATCAGTATTTGCGTATGATAATTGCATGTTTCTATTTTTTGCTTGTTTCCTACATTCGAGGACGAATGTTCCTAAGGGGGAGATATTGTAATACCCTGGAAGTGCCTAAGAGTATACCCGGGAAGCTAAAATGCAAGGTTGCTGAAAATTGGGGAAAAAGTTGCAGGATGAGAGGTACAACGACTCGTGGTAGGTAACCATGAGCTGTTATTGGCAGTCGTGGGTTCAGGTGTTTAGGTGATAATGGAGGCAAAAATTGATGTAACGACTCATTGTTAGTGTTAGTGGTCATGGTAGAAGATGAGCTTAGCAGTTGGGGAGTTTAACGGGTCATGCAATGACCCATTGTGGCTTACAACGACCCGTTGTGAAGAATTGTGGTAAGGGAGCCCAGATCTCCAGTGGGAAATGATGGATGGGAACCACGACCCGTTTTATCTTACAATGAGTCGTGGTGAGGCTCGTTGAATAGAAGTGCAAAGTTTCAGAAGAAGGAAACAACGACTGAAAATGACCCATTGAAGCTTAGGACAACCTGTCTTGTATGTCCGTGGTTTGATTTCCAGATATGGATTGGGGCAGTGCTTAGCACGGGCGGATACCACGGGTCGTGATATCTACCAACGGCCCATTGGTTCGTCTGTTGTTCGGTCCAGTGGGCAATTTCCTGCGTAATAAGTAAGGGTATTTCCGTTATTTCTTCATCTTAAGGCCCTATACTACATCGCTTTAAGCTCGTTTTAGTGGGTTTTTAGCAAGGGAAAACCTATTCTAAGTGTGTTCCTTCCATGCATGCAAGTTTATAAAATTTAGGAGGTGATCAAGAGCTTTTCTGAGGGGATTTCAAGCTTTTCACTTCAATCCTTTCAATTTCCTTCTTGGGCTTCTAAGAAGGGTAATAATTTGATAATTCCAGGTATGTAAGGTCTTCAATGGGTGGATTCATCCACACCCATGCTCCTACTCTATGATTTTACTCAAAATTTATTTAAAAACTCATGGGGTTTTGTCTTTTATTTATATAAAAACTAATGATTTAATTATGGGTCTTGTGATTTTGAAATATTATCATAACCTATGGATTTTGATCATTATTTGGGATTTAAATTGATTATAGTGTTGTTGGTTTTAATTTCTAAGAAATTAATCTTCATTATGCATGCCCCATGATGAATCGATTTATGATCTACTATTTCCATTGTTGATATTTAAAAGCCTAGCATGATTTATGATTCAAAATATGAATTTATTTAAATACCCACTATAATTTGATGATTTTAAAGTTATATGTATGATCTACAAGTATGCATGAACCTATGATTTATAAATTATGTTTTTGGCCAACTCACGGGCCTCAAGTCATGGCTAGTTCACGTATGTTCAAGCATGTTTACGATTATCATGATTTAACTAGCCATGAACTCATGTATATATTATTATGGGCACTATAGATGTTTTGGGAGTAGTATCAAACATCGAGTAGGTTCGGGGATCCGGTTAAGCCCCGGATCTCATGAACTACGTGCCACTGTAGGTATGTTGGGACCCCTTTCATGTTTGTCCCTGGCCCAAATGGCCCTATCACGTCCTTCATGGTTCCTACCCTTGGCAAGGTACTAACACCCTCCCGACTAGGGTTACAAGTCGGGATTCATGTGTGCTAATATGGGGTATGTCGGTTAAGAGAATCTCCCACTGTTCCTCATGATTTATACATGTTATGATTATGTATG
>JACEIK010004588.1:82394-93377 GCA_018107945.1 Datura stramonium | reverse complement strand
GCCGGTCACGTAGATGTTCAGTATTCATTATATTGAGTTAGATATAACTAGACAGCATGGTGGCCTTGTCGGCCCGCATAGGTTTCCCTATATGAGAATGTTCTGGTTAGCTGATATTACAGGACAGGGGGCTATAGGCCCAGTTGGCCGGAGGCTATATTTACAGCTGTTATATAGCCCATTGATTCCATGAATCTGTGTTAGAGCCAGCCGGGCACCAGATGTGCTTAGGCTCAGTAGTCTGGCGGTCCAGGTCCTAATAGGGCACCAGCTGCCAGTCATACGCCCCAAAGCGGGGCGTGACATTGGCGACTCCCAACTATATGAAAGTGTACATCGTCAACCAAGTAATATAGGATATTTTATGTTTGGATGTTGAACGCAAGAGATTTGTGAATTTGAAATGTCTAGTTAATTTAATTACTATAAATTAATTCAAGTGCAAAAAGTAATCAAAGAGAGTTTTGAGGTTAATCTATACTACTATTAAAATAAAAGACCGGAGAGTAATAAAAACTGGTAATTACTAAGAGCAATATATTTTAAAGTTATAACTTTGTTTCACAATTATGTCTACAGTTAAATTTTCTTGACTGTATAATTTATCTAGTTGTTGGTTTATGGGGTTAATTATATGATTTTGGCCTTCAACCCTCTGATAATATATTCACATATAATTCTATGTCTATCTTCCTATGATCAAGAATAAAGTATGCGAACGAATTTGGCTTCTCCCATTTGAAAACCAACAAAGGTGTTTTATGTATATCCCTATCCTAACTGCAAATCAATCCTAAGTTTCAGTTCAAGAAAAGATCCTTCTCCCTATATTCTCCATTTTTTCTTATTGATTCTTTTTATAATCTCACTACAAGAATATATGTATATATTTCAAAGGTGGCAAATTGTCAAAATAGTAAAGGCTAGAATATAAGAATAAGCAATTTAATAAACTAATTCTTCAAGTCAATCATCCACTAGACCTTCATTCTTCTAGTCATATTCCTAAAACAAGGGTTTTTAGTCACTAATGTTTAAGTTAAAAAACAAGAATTTGATGTGTTCATTCAAACTGAAGACTTGAAAAAATAAGGAGAAAAGAAACCTAATGATGAAATCTTTCTTTCCTCTAGATGCTTGCAAATTAGTGATCAAGTCCTTCAGAAATGTTGTGAGGGAATATATATATAGTAGTTGAAAATACCCTCATATCCTGTGTGGGTCTGGATTGCAAAAGTTAAAAGAACTTGGTCCAGGATAGCTCTTGGCGCACAGCGCCTCCCAAAGCACCAAACTACATCTTTTTATTTCATCTGAAGTTTTGCTCATGCCAGCGCGCACTAGCCATAGCACTAACCTTCTCTACATGAATTCTTTTGAAGTTTTTGCTCTGGGGCTAGGCTCCAACCGTAGAACCAACTTGATTTTGCCCGAAAACTCATCCAACATTGCTCCAACGCTCTAATCTTCCTTCTTAGCTCCTTTCAGATTAATTTTCACCATATTTTCCTATAAAATATCGAATCACATCCGTTAGCTTACTATTAACTATTTTCAATCAAAACATACAATTGTAAGTGAGTATACCTCTAAAAAAATGGCAAAACATGAGTAGAATACAAAAAGCATGCATACAAATATGTCCAACATCACCAACCCCACTTAAACCTCTGTTTGTCCTCAAACAACTCACCATACTCATTCAATGATCTCATTGGACAACACTAATTGAGTCTATCAATCTCGCACTAAAGTTAACTAGACAATTTAATAATAACCTACAATTCACTCATCCCGCATGCATAAAAGAATAAAAATCCCAAAGATTTTTCATTTGTAACAACACCACCTCTAAAATTGACTCTTTATAAATATCAGGTCCAACTTGATCATGCACAAATAATGCAATTCATACTACACCAAATTCTGACCATTTTATTCCCTCATCATTTAGTGGTTCCCCTCTCTCACACATAATCTTATGAACTATTAGGGGTGAATCAACAAGAACAACACTCATTCTCCAAAAGACATTCCAAATATACAAATATACCATAAGCTTTCCCTTAATGTAATGCTCTATCAACCAAGCATCAACAAGATAAGATCAAAAGGACATTCATGGGTTGTAATGTTAGCTAAGGGATGGGTAGGAAGTATTTGGAAAATAGGGATTACCATCCCTAAGCCCTTTAAGACTTTTACTGAACCTATTCACTTACTTCTTTATACCACCTCACTTTTCTAACTCACGCTCAAGCTTCCTCTAACCTTGCCCGTTTACTTTTTCACTGCCCTTTCTTTTATTTATTTAATGCTAACAAGGATATTTTCTCACATCTTCTCCTTTTTTTTTCATTAGCCCATTCAACTCAATTTTTGTTGTGAGTTTTCTTACCTACTAGCAACAAACAAAGTATTATTTCACAAGGTCACTCTTTTTCTCTACTCCTCTTTCTTCCAACATCTACATTCCCCTACACATATTGTTTTCCAATCCCACTTTTTCCTTTTAATTAGTCCTTTGTTTCGTAGTCACTATCTTTAAGTATATTAGGGCTTATTTAGATCTAATTAACATGGGATACACAAAAAAAAAGGATAGATTCGTAATGTAGCTAGTCAAAAAAATAGGATCATATGGTTCAAAAGGGCTAACTAGGAACAATGCAAGGGTACCTTACACATATGTCAACATAAGTGGGCTAACAAAAAATGCCTTCATTATGTCCTACAATTTGACACTACATTAAGTTTTTCACACACACCAGAAAAGTTTTAGATGTTAATATATGCATGAAACAAACTATGAAACTCACCTAGCATGACACCATGGATCGAAAATGGCTTCCTATTATACATATTCACACATAACTAAATAGAATGAATTTTTAGCCGATCTTCGGTATTCTTCTAGTTAATTTAAAGAACCTATGTTTCTATGGTGAAGTTCTTGACATTTCTTGTATTTTCAACTGAACCACCCATAATGTCTAGATTCTACCTAAGTGGAGTATTTAGAGTTCAAAGAGTGCTGGTTTCTAAGCCTACAAAATCCTATGACTAATTTTTTCTTATGACGATTGTCATCCATCCATCATCGAGATAAGTTACTACCTATGGCTGGCACACCCTAAAAAAAAAGAAAAAATTTAACTCGATTCAAAATGTACTATGCTTGGCAAAAGAATTGAAAATAAATTCTGAGAGACCCATTCAAAAAAATAAAATTTTCATATATATATATATATCATGACCACCCTGCAACATCCAAGACAAAAATCCAACTAGCTTTCTACACACCGATGACATTAGATTAAAACAACCACAAAATATCCAACAAAACAGCATACACGAAAATATCGAGACAACACAAGAGATAATAGACGAGACCACAACCCAATATCTAAAAATATAGAGAAGATAGAATAAGGAAATTCCATTTCCCCCAACCCACACTTAGACATTAGCACTTTCCTCGGGGCTTAATAATTTCGATACCAAGGGAGACAGAAAGCACTTTCTATGTATATATGCATTATCATCACCATTGGGAATAAAGTCCCGATTCCCAACATCCTTTGCTTCATCTTCCATCATTACTTGAGTAATAACATCATCTTCCTCATCCTCATCATCAACATCATCAGTTAGAATGGTCGGATTATCATTATCAAATGGCTCTGCAAAGGTTGGTCCCACATTGCACATCAGCATTGCACAATCTGTTAGTGGGTATCACTTCTCCAATGCTACCATCTCCTCCTCGGTCACAGGCCGACCTCCAATCCTCATCTGCAAGTCGAACATGCCAAATATCCTTCCCTTCTAGCTATTATTTCGAGTTTGACCCTCATCCTGGGTGAATGTGAGTCTGCTCGACATGCCTTGAACTTGTCAAATCAATTAGTTGGCCCATTAAATGATCAGCCAACAGTAAGCAGAGATTTTCTCCTCCTCTGAAACCTCATACTGACACAACAAATGAGATAGAAAACTACCATAACAATACCTCCATCATCGATTGTCTCTGGACCAACTCATATTATCTCTCGTAACTGATCTAAAATTAATTGAAAGCCCTTTCATCAACATATATACAATATCAATTTTTCTTTGGTACTCTCGAAAGTGTGCTTGCCCAGGAGGATCGCAACACACACAATTATCAATCAACCTACATAACTTTGGATAAGAAAGAAAAAACAATGTTTGTTTGAGTTCCCTTAACTTCTTACCTAGCAGTCTGTTGAGTGTTCACCGTAAAGTATATGGTGGATATCATGGTAAAGAGATTTCTCATTCAACTAAAAGTACAACTCTGCATGCTCTGGAGGCATACCAAAGAATTCATTGGAGGTCCTTGCAGAAAAACAGATGACTTTGCCCCTTATATTTACCCTTGTGTTTTGTCCTAGTGTAGTGCTCTACTTTGCATAAAATTCCCCAACTAAGGTAAGGTTGCACTTCCCCAGCTCTGAAAATGTGAATCCTAATCCCAAGCCAGGAACAATGTCTCAAATAGCGGGAAACTCCATTACTTGCTGCCGCTTATCTAGCCAGTCCTTAGGATAATATTTGGCCTCCTTTTGTTGTTAAAAAGATTTTTAACCCATGTTATTCAACTGCCTTGACTACAAATTGTCTTACCGATGGCTCTTTGGGGGCTAATGTATCCCGCAACTTCTCCTTTCCTTGCCCGTTAACACCATTACTCTATATCGCCATGCGTTTACTTTTATCATCTTTTAGGACCATAGTATCCGTCATCCATAAAATGTTTGCACAAATCAGTTCATGTGTAAAGAGGGCTTGATAATGAGGTGTTAAGCCTTTCAAAATGGCCCTACACATAATTTACTAGCATGGTGTTGATTGTTTATCAAACAAGATACTCAAACTTCCCTAATTTCATGAACAACCATCAACTATGACAGTATATACAATTACCTATAAAATCTTGTGCTATTCACATATTGATGATCATATTTTCGAATTTCACACTTTACATCACACCCTTGGTGCGCAAATTCGCGCTTTTATACACAACTTAGAGTGTTTCAAGTCTCATTTCTCAACAATATCAAATTATCAAGACTTCCACTTTGTAGGCAATATTTGTTATTTTAAAAAAAAAATTAAAATTTACCACAATAATGAAGCCTCCATAGTTTTCACATACCCAACCAATAAAATTATGTTCAAGCTTTTTCCAAACACAATTAGTCAGTTTTAATTCTAGTAACTTCATAAACTTTCACACATAGCCTTTCTTGAAATGTCACCCACAAGCCCATAACTTCAAAATCACAAGACAATTCAATAATAACAATAATATTCTACTATCTTATCATACCCATAAAATTGAAGTCATGATTGACCCACTTTCTTCAAGTTCATTGGTTTATCTAACAATGGAGGATCACTAGGCTGTGTGGGGGAATGGAGGGAATAGGAGAGCATTAGTGTACTATAGAACAAGATAAATGAATGAAGAAGAAATTACATACCTTGTTATGGAGAATTTTGAACTGCAAAGAGCTTACAGAAGAGAAATGGAGAAGAAGAATAAAGAGAGGTAAGGATTTAGACATAGATATTTACTTCTATGTTGGGAAATGAATGGGGGAAGACTTCTTTCTAGACTTACTTAAGAGTTTGTTTTAATATAGGGTGCTTGGCTCATGTAGACCCTTGGACCCACAAAATAATTTGATTTCAATTTCATTCTTAGCGAAGCGCCCGTCAACGTGCCATTTTTCTCCTAAAACTAATTTTCTAAAATTTGGTGGCTAGCACAAGGCGCTAACTATCGTGAATTTTTTTTTGAAGTTTACATCATGTTGCGGAGCGCCAGGTAGGTGTCATTCTATCAGTTTGTCCCCATCTGAAGTTTTCCCCTGGGTGCTATGTGCCATGCAAGGTGCCAGCCTGCTTATTTTCACTCTGTATTGAGTTTAACCCTTGGCGTGGCACGCAAGGCATAGCACCAGACCAGCCTCGCTTTTAAACTTTCTTCATCACACGTATCTCACCTGTACATTACTACAAAATAACAAACTATGTAAGAAAGGTGGGTTTCCTCCCATCAAGCACCTTATTTATAGTTATGGCATGTCATTTACAGGTTACCTCTCGAGTAACATCTTATTTTATATCGCAAAATGACTCACCTTAATTTATTCATTCGACCAGGCAAATAAAGTATTTTTCCTGTCTATAGACATATCCTAATAGTTCTTCACTCGCTGACAATTTACCAGGGATGTAGTGGTCTTGTCTTCCCTCCATGTGGAGTCATTTTCACCGCTTCAAATGGACTGGACCACTTTTATTTTAGCTTTTCGAGGAAAATCTTTAACCTCGAATTAAAAAAGAGCTCCTTTTTGCTCGGTGCAAATGAGCAAGGTAGAATGTGTTTGTCATGCCACCTCTTTGTCTACTCTTTGTAGAGCTTAGCATTCTCATACGCATGCAACCGAAATTATTTAAGCTTATTTAGTTATAGCATTTGTTTCTTCCTTGTTAACGTCAAATAGAATTGAGCATTTTGATCACCAATATGCTTGTTGCTCCAGTTCCAATGGGAGATGCAAAGCACACACTAGCTGATAAGGTGAAGTCTAAATAGGTGTTTTATATGCAGTCGGGTATGCTTCTAATGCATCGTGTACCTTGATAGCCCAATCTTGTTGTTGCGCATTCAACGTCTTCTGTAGAATCTGCTTCACCTAATGATTAGGGACTTTGTCTTTGCCACTAATATGGGGATGATAAGTTGTGCCAACTTTATGTCTCACCCCATACTTAGACAATAAATTCTTGAACCAATTGTTAGTGAAACGATTCCCTCCGTCACTTATTAATACCCTAGGGGTCCCAAATATTTTAAATATATTCTTTTTCATGAACTTTGTCACATCTTAGCATCATTGGTGAAAAGAGCCACGACCTCCACCCATTTTGACACAAAATATTATTCAACAGCATCTCATGCCTCCTTGAAGTTGCTACTATCCTTTGACATTGATCACAACCCTTCACATAAGCTAGAGCATCTTTGAAAAGAGTGGGCTAAAAGAAGGCAGAATGCAACACCTACTATGCTAATCTTTCTCTTCTATGATGTCCACCATATGGAGATGAATGGCAACTCTCAAGAACCCTCTTCACTTAATATTTCAAAATACATATCTGAATCACTTGAATTGAGCCTTATTTGAAAAATAGGGCTCATCCTATAAGCAAACGAAAATCATAATAGAGCTTCTTCTTTTGTGGGGTGTTGTCCTCGAAAGGATACACCCACTAACCAGTAAATTAACAACGTCATCGTACCATGGTAACTCTACAACCCCAAAACAAAGAGTTGTTCGTAGGGATCTCCTCAAGAATCCAATCGTCTTTTGTAACGTGAAACCAACTCTCACGTCTCGATAGATGGTCCATAACCTGATTTTCAGTTCCCTTTCTTATCCTGGATTTCGACATCAAATTCCTAGAGTAGCAAAATCTACCGGATAAATCTCAACTTCACATCTTTCTTGTTGAATAAAAAATGGATAACAGCATGATCTGTATAAACAATCACCTAAGTCTCAACAAGATAAGACAAAAATTTATTGAAAGCATACACTAATGCCCGCATCTCTTTTCTAATCATGGTAAAATTCACTTAAGTTGCATCAAAAGTTTTGTTGGCATAATAGATGGAATGAAATACCTTTTCCGTCCACTTCCCAAGAACAGCTCCAACTGCCACATCCCTTGCATCACACATTAATTCAAATGGCAACCCCCAATTCACTGAAATCAACATTAGAGCTTCTGCTAACCTTTTCTCTAGTTCCTCAAATGCTTTGACACATTAATTGCAAAAATTAAATATTACCTCTTTCTCTAGAAGTTTGCACATGGGTTTGGAAATCTTGGAAAAATCCTTGATGAACCGTCTGTAGAAACCAGTGTGCCTAAAAACACTACGGACACCTTTTACTAATACTAGTTGTGGAAACTTTTCAATCACCTCCACCTTGGCTCAATCCACCTCAATACCCTTTCGTGAAACCTTTTGACCAAGGATAATGCCCCCTTGACAAAAAGGGACACTTTTCCCAATTTAGGACCAAATTTGTCTCCTCACAACACGCCAAAACCCTATCAATATTTTATCAAGACATGGCTTAAAAGAGTTACAAAAAACAAATAAACAATCCATGAATACCTTGACAAAATTCTCCTCCATTTCAGAAAATATAGACATCATGTATATTTGAAATGTAGCTGGTGAATTCCAGAGTCCAAATGGCATACACTTGAAGGCATATATATACCATAATGACAAGTGAATGTCGTTTTTTCCTGATCTTCTGGTGTAATGGCTTTCTGATTGTAGCCTGAATAACTATCCAGGAAATAATATTATTCTTGGCTAGCCAGTCTATCAAACATTAGATTAATCAAGCGAATAGGTTAATGATCCTTGCGAGTGGCCTCATTCAATTTCCTATAATCCAGGCAAACCCATCACCTAGTGATAATACGTGTACGAATCAACTCGTTCTTCTCATTTGTGATGATTTTCATCCCTCCTTTCTTTGGGATGCATTGTACTGGGTTGAACCATATACTATCTGAGATCGGATACACAATGCATGCATCAAGCCACTTCATCACCTCCATCTGCAACATGTCCTTCATTTATTAGATTTATCCTCCTTTGGTGTTGAACACTAGGCTTACACCCTTCATCCATAAAGATCTTATACATGCAAAAAGTAGGGCTGATCCCATGTTAGTCAAACATTCGCCAGCCTATTTCTTTCTTCTGCCTTTTCAATATTGTCAATGCTTTCTTAACTTGCATATTATACAAACCTACAACAAGAATAATAGGTAAAGTTTCATCCCACCAAAAATTCATAATAGAGGTGGGAAGGTAATGCTTTCAGTTCTAGTTTGGAAGATTCAGCAATAGACCACTTGGGAGGTGGCCCAAGTAGTCTATTAAGAGTTTCAAAGTCACCTTTGCGGATATGTATGCTTGAAATATCTAATGTCTGAACTATCTCCTGAGCATCAGCATCGCCAAAAATATCATGACTCATAATTGCTCTCTTTAGTGGATCTCTAGATATGAGGAGAGGAATCTGATTCAATGTCTAGGTAGCATTGCAATAGTGAACAACTCCTCATAAATAGATGGAAACTTTATTGACTTATACATATCAAACACCTCCAACTTATCATGTGCCCTTATATTCAGTTGTCTAGCTACTACATCACTCAACACATGTCCCATAGCCAAAAAGAAATGAAACTTCTAGATCAGGTTCAAAGTCTAGTATGAAAAAATTTAATGGGAATATGAAAGAACCGACTTGCACCAAGATATCCTTAATGATCCTATCAGTCCTTGTCGAAGATCTATTGCTAATTGGAGAACAATAGTTGTTGGGCGTGCACTAGCCAACCCCATCTTCTTAAAGATAGAGGATGGCATAAAGCTAATATTGGATCCAAGATAACACCAAGCCCAAGCTATGATTTTCTGCCTAATAGAAATCTCAATGGTTAAGCTTTCTAGATCTTTCAACTTAGTCAGCAACCTATTCTGAATCGTCGAAGCTATAGTGTTGTAGAGGCATTCCCATATGGTTCCATTGAACTGGAAAACAAAGATGGAAAAGGTTTTAAAAAATGGTTAGACAGTTATGTTGTATTTGGGAAACACTGAGCAGATAAAACGAATTCAGTCAGTGTATCTTAACGAAGCCTGAATAATCAAGAGACTTGCATCGTGCCGCGATGTTAAATTAGGCACTACATCGGAGGCAATCCATGGATGGTCGGTGAGGTTAGAGTAGCTAACAGGAGAACTTAGAGCGCCACAAGTATGTCCCTCTCCTAGTTTTTATTTCTTTGCTTTAGGGACAAAGAATGCTTTTTGAGAGGAGTGTATCTTTTCGTTTTGTTTGTCTGAGGGTTTTTATTATTGTGTTTCTTTTCCATCGGACATGCTATCTAGTAGAACCGGTATATTTAGGATGTTTTTTTTTATTTAACTAAAATTAGCTTAGGAGTACTTAAAAACTAATAGAAATGCACATATGTTTGATGTTTAGATATTTTTAAAAAAAAAGACCCTTTTTAAATTTTTTTGGTATAAATGGATATCTGTGTAGACTGCAAAGCATGACTATTGTGGATCTTTTTATGGAACTTGATAGATTTGAATGAGTAACTATAGCATAGTTGTGCATGAACTAGATAGGTAGTGTGATGCAAACCTGTACCATGTGTGAGTGAGGATTCTTACTTAGTTTAATACTGTGTAGGTGATCTAGAAGTTGCTCGGTTAGTCTTTACTTATGTTGTAGGATAGTTGGCTAGGAAAGGATAATAGACAGTTATTGATTTAGCCCAATTTAGCTTAAATTGTCCTACCAAATGAAATGCATCCGTTGATCCCATGTTTGAGCTTAAATTTGACCTTTTTGTTGATTACCCATTCAGCTTCCTAGTTTTGTTTATAATGAACCTATTTTTGGCCCTGGTCCTCCTTGGACATTGTGAATCTCAAATCAAGCAAAATCCCTTAGCTGAGGATGACTATTGTATGGGTACGTAGATGAGGTGAGGGAATAAAGAAAAGGCTAGTCAGTAAAAGGTGTGGCATTGTGTGAACAAAAAGAATAAGAAAAGAAATTTGAAAAAAAGAAAAAAGGGAGAAAAAATGGGAAATACACCACACCCACCAATTGAATGGAGAATAAAATGGAGAAAGGGAGGGAAAAAAAGAGAAAAAATGATGAAAAAGTGGAAAAAGTTAAAAGTGAAACCAAGAGTTGTGTAATGCCAAGGAGGGTTAGCCACTATTTTCATATTTTCTATACTCGTCCCTAAGCATACATTACAAGCCAATAAAAGTCCTATAGTGATGTTAACCTAACTATCCGAAAAGACAAAGTATAGAAAATAAAG
>JACEIK010004588.1:58644-82041 GCA_018107945.1 Datura stramonium | reverse complement strand
GATAAAGTTCTAAGTTGAGGGTAGTGATGTGTCATGGATGTATGACACTTTCAATGATTAAAACATAGGAAAATGCTTATAATTAGGTGTGCATATGCAAAGTCCATATGCATATGCACAAGTGAAGAGGCAACGTACGACTGACAGTACGAGCCATACAGACTGCCGGTAACTTGAGATATAGAAAATGTGCACATGCAAAGTCCATTGTCCGTGTTCAACCCACGAGTCAAATCAACAACATATGAGCTGTACTAACAGACTCATGGTGAGAATTAGAAGATTGCATACTTGGAAAATTCAGGGCATGGAAGGATTGTACAAGTTGTACCAGCATGGTATGAACCATGATAAGGACCTGTATAAGGAACAACAAAGATGCCATGTTTCGAAAGTGCAAATTATGACAAGCTCCTACAACTCGTAGGATCATTGTATGTGTTATACCATCCTCCAGTACCTAAGAAGACAGAAGATGCAAACCTATTATACAGAAGCCTCCTACGACTCATAATATCATGTTATGACTCGTAGGACGATGCGGCAGAAGAATCCCTGTTTAATTAGGAAAGGATTTAATTAATCGTATAAATACTTTTAGGTTATTTTCTTTTAAATAGACCAATACTTTTAAGTTGTAATCATATGTTTTTGGGCTTCCTAAGTTCTTGGAGAGCAAATACTCGATTACATTAAAAACGTCCAATATTGTTCTTGTATTTTGACAAGTGATTGTGAAATTGATTATTGGGTTCTTCTTTCATTAATATTATGAGTCTTCAATATATTTCTTTTCCATGAATTCTAAATTTATTCTTGCAATTAGGAATACTAAAACCCTCGACTATTATGGTTGTGGGAAACATGCTGGAATAACAAACTAGGGTTAACACAAAGTGATTCTAAGCCAATAAAAATGTTTGTATTGTTATTCTCTTCTTATTTAATGTTTCTTAACAGTGCGCAACATTTGGACAAGCCCAAGTTCTCTTCTTGCTTGAACCTAGAGAGGTAGAGATTAGGAAAAGAAAAGAACAACAAAACCTTGAAATTGAGTTTCCTTAAATAGCTTGAGCTGCAGTCACAAGAGAGTTAGTTTTGAACTATTGGTAAAGGTTGAAGTGAAATCGCTCATGAGATCTGCCACGACCCGAAAAAGGCCCGAATCGAGACACTGGATGAAGAACCCTGAGAAGCTCCAAGTCGACCCATGGAATGAACATATCATCCAACTCAATAATATTAAAGAAGAAGAACAACATAATTAACAAGCAAAAGTCTAAACATAGCATAACATCTGAATACATACAAAAGTTTAAAGTTGAATACATACTATGTATGAAAAGCTTCTAATACTGAAGAGTTGATTGGACAAGACCCCAACTAACTCACTAAAATTGGCAACCAAAAATACGAAATATAACTGATAAGAAGACCCCTCGAACGATGAGGATTCACCAACTAAAACTGAGAAATGCTAACTCCGGAAATCTAACTAGCGGAGGGACTGAGTCTAAATATTGGAACCTGTATGGTCAACATGTGGAATGTACCGATTATGCTAGGTAAGTAAAAATGCTAAGTAAGTAAAATCATAAAACATGCATATCATTAAAACATAATCAAGATAAGATTATGAGAATAGGGCTTGCATGCAATTTCTAAAATCATGATCTGAATATAACTGAATCGAATGACCTAAAGCTGAAAACCGATAATCATAAGTAAAACTGAATATTGAATCAAACTTGCTGAAAACATAATATCATGACTGATGAACATGCATAACTAAATCATCAGGAATAATAGGAGACTCTCATATAACCGACATTACCACAGTAGAGCTTACGTAGTCCCGAATATCACACTCAAGTGGGTAGAGCCATCCAAAGCTTTCCCAAGGCTAAGGACTCTATCATGATATCGATATCAAGATAAAGGCCCCTTGGGGACAGGGGAAGCTCACAAGGGAGGTCCCAAATAGTATGAACATACCTACATTGGCGTGTAGTTCTAAGGCATAGGGTTGACTGACCGTTAACCTTCTCGGTGTTAGACACTACTCCCAAAATTATACATATGCTCTCCATCATTTTTCAACGAAGCTGAATCATCGTCTATCGATGAAGTTTACTCATAACATACATGCATAAATCTGAATAATAACATGAGGAGCCTTGGCTCAAACCATACCACATGTTGAAAATAGTGGGAGTTTAGACTCCAAAATCCATGTGGTATGCTAGTCGATGAAGTTCAGATAAATCATGAAACATACTTGTTCATATGGACCTGCCCAATACTTAAAACTGCTTGACATAGACTAGATCATTTGAAAATATGAACATATATATATGAGTAATTCGAAATCATACTTCCTTCATGAACATCTAATCATTCTTGAATACATATTTCATAGAATCTCAACTTTTATGAGCTTTCATGGATGGGCATCATAATTTATAAAACTTGAAAACAAATTTATAATTGAAAACATTGTAAAATATGTCCGTTAATCATAATTCAACATTAAAAACATGCTTAGATCATACCCATGATTGAAACGTAGGAAATTCACATGTAGGGTATAACCCCCATGGATTCATCAACTAGAATTTCATGAATTGAGAGAGAATTGGACATGGGTGTGGACAGTTGCTTCCATTCATAGCCTTACATACCTGTAATGATCTGATTTCACAACTTCGTTGATTGCCCCATGAGAATTTGGAGAGAAACTTTGAAGAGATTAGGCTTGATAACCCCTTATACCTCTAAGCTTGCATGCGTGAATTAGAATAGGCTTAGAATGACTTAAAACACACTATTACTATCTTAAAACAATGTAGTATAGGTGTTAGGAACTTCGAAATTACGGAAAAGCCCTTAATAAAATTTGCAGGAAAACACATACTACCAAACCTAGCGAGGGACTGGACGATTCGTGGTCTAGGGGACGACTCGTCGTCTGGCTGTTGTGATAAAAACTGCCACATTTCATCTGAGGATCCCCACGACTCGTGGAGTACCCAAAGACTCATGGTGACCAACGTGTTAGCACCACTGTCAGAACTTCTCATCTTTCAACCATTCCTTAGCCATGGATTACACAACAAGTAGTCGTGCTGACCACGACTCGTGGTCACATCCGTGGTCACGAAGAAACTAAAATTTCAACGAAGACTGAACCCCCTTCCCACAAGTCACTCCACAACTCATGGTGCACCCCACGGGTCATGGGACGACTCATCCAATGACCTAGTGCAGAAAATTCAGTTTTATCAATTTTAAATCCCAGGTCTAATCTTAAGATTTTCGAGGTATTACAATATCTGTAATACCCAAGAAAGGCCTAAGAATAGACACGGGATTTGAATTTGAAATGCGCAGAAAACTAGCAAAAACATCACAGAATGGACCACAAAACGACTCATGGTATCAAACCACGAGTCATTGTATACTGTTGTTGGTTGGGGAAAGGATGGTGGTAGTGCAAACAACGAGAGGTATGACGACCTATTGCGTGATACAATGGGCTGTCCTTTGCAGTAATGGCTAGGGTCAGGCTAGGCAGCAGTGTAAACAACAGGTGACTCAACGACCTGTTAGGAGAAGCCACGGGTCGTTGGTTGTTGTCGTTGTTGGAGGGTAGGAACATCTAGTATTGGTGAATGGTTGAGACCACGATTAGTTGGATAGAACCATGAGTCGTGGTGAGGCTCGTGGTAGGGGGGTTTAGTTTTTGTGATGAGCAAACAACGGATGGTATAACGAGTCGTGGGTTGAAGGCACAGGTCATCCTGTCAACCCGTTGTTTGGATCCGAGACTAGGTCATTCAGCAGCCCATTCAATGAGGGACATGATGGGTTGTTCATTGTTTCCACGACCCGTTGGTACCACTCGTGGGTTCCATCTGGCCAGTTTTCAGGGCAGGTTCATTAAGGGTATTTTTTACTTTTCACGATATAAGGCCATAAACTACGTTGTTTTCGCTGAAAAGTTGGGTTTTAAGAGGATGACCTATTCTAAGCTCCCATTAATGCATGAAAGAACCTTGATAGGGGATTCAAGGGGAGATTTGAAGCTTTTCAAGTCATTCCTTCAATTTCATTCTTGGGCTTTTAAGGAGGGTTAGGAGTTGATAGTCCCAGGTATGTAAGGTCTTCAATGGGTGGATTCTTCCACACCCATTCTCCTTCTATATTAATTACTCAAATATTATTTGAAAACTCATGGGGTTTTATATTCAGTTTGTATGGAATTTTAACGATTTAATTATGTGTCTTGTGAATTCGAAACCCTATCAATATCTACTTATTTTGATCATCTTTTGAGCTCTAAATTTATATTAGTATGGATGGCTTTGAATTTCTAATCATTTTAAAACCGATTATGCATGCCCATGATAAACCGATTTATGATCCATTGATCCATTGATATTTTTATAAGCCCAACATGTATTATAAATTAAATCATGAATATGTTATGTTATCTATTATGCTCTTATGGAAATTTAAATTATATGCATGATCTACAAGTATGTATGTATTTTATTAAGCATGAATTATGTTTTAGCCGACTCACGGGCCTCATGTCATAGCTAGTTCGCGTATGTTCAAGCATGTTTACGATTATCATGATTTTACTAGTTCATGAACCAATGTATGTATTATTATGAGCAATATATATGTTTGCGGAGTAGTATCGAACATTGAGTAGGTATGGGGCTCATGTTAAGCCGTGGATATCATGAACTACGTGCCACCGTAGGTATGTTGGGACCCATTCATTTTTGTCCCTGTTCCAAATGGCCCTCTTCATGTGTGATCACGCCCTTCATGGTTCCTACCCATACCAAGGTACGAACACCCTCTGGACTAGGGTTATAGATCAGGTTTCATGTGTGCTCATATGGGTATGTCGGTTAAGAGAATCTCCCATTGTTCCTCATGATTTATGCATGTTTATAATTATGGATGTTGGCTCAAGTTATGTTAAGTAAGGCTCTTCTATTATGATTATGACTATGTTTACATTACGAATGTTTCAAAAATCTTGAGCCTTATGTTTTATTACGATAATTATGTTATGAGCATGTTGTCCTACTCTTATTATCACTTATGAGTTTTATACATGTTTTAAATGTCCATTTTACTTACCTTGCATATTTTGTACATTCCACGTATTGACCGCATACTTTCTATGTCATACCGTCTCATGATACAGGTCCCAATTCTCAAGCGCATTCTCACCCGTTTGATAGACTCAAACTTGCTCTCTGTGTATTTGGTGAATCCTCATGTTCCGAGGGCTACATATTCACACTCTATGATATTCCTTCAGCTTTTGGATGTTGGATTTGCTGGGGAATTGTCCCATCAATCCGCCTTTCACGTTTAGAGGCTTTTCAGACTAAAAGTTGTATTCCACCGTACGGTATCTGTATTGTACTATTTCCCTCATGTTATGTTATGATTACTTTCTCTATGCTAAGTCTTTCATTCATGTAATTGTATTAGATGTATGCTCATGCCATGGGTCAACTTGGGGTCTCTCAAGCCTCCTTCTCCCGTGTCTACGATCTGAGTGTACGTTTGGGTTGTGAAAAACTTTGTATCAGAGCCACAGGTTTATGTGTCCTAGGAAGTCTGAAAGCCACGTTAAGTACAGTCTTTTTCATGGGTGTGAAGCGCGCCGCACTTATGATGAAGAGGCTACTAGACATTTAGGAATGTTCCCTTCTTTCATGATCTATGTCATGCGATGAACACCTTTTACTCCTCTAATTCATGCTATTCCCGTTTGCAGAATCATTCCTCCATGCTAAGTATATGCTAGGAGGAACGGTAATGGTGATGATCATGAGGTGCACATGATGTGGAGCATCCGCCAGCTCCACCCGTTCATAAGAAACACATACCAGAGCCAGCCGCCCACGCTGAGTTTATGGCGGCGATCGAGATGTTGGCACAGGCGTGTAACTAGCGATATTCCCTTAACTGCAGATTCAATACCACCAATTATGAACCCGAAAAGAGAAGAACACCTTCTATTCATACTGTCACACTAGAAAGGAATTTAACTTTCTAAATAAGACCAAAGCCATTCGATTTCTAAAAAGTATTACTTATCCTTAACTTTTCGAGGAATCCTTAATCAGTGGTTGTGAAGCTGATGTTTTTAGGCAACTTGTCCTACTTTCTATATGATGGGGAATGTCCCCTCATATTTTCGGCTGACACCCTTACTAAAAAATAAGGAAATATTTTTTATAATAGTGGATTTTCTTTTTCTTATCCTTCCGCTTTGAAATTCAGTTTCACGAGTATCCGGAGGTTTTTTTGATGATTTGCCAGGAACTCCTCCGGAAATGGAGATTGATTTCGGAATTGATGTACTGCCCGATATGCAGCTTATATCTATTCCTCCTTACACAATGGGTCTAGCCGAGCTAAAAGAGTTAAAGGAACATTTAAAGGACTTGTTAGATAAGGGTTTCATTAGACCGAGCAAGTTTCCATGGGGCACACCGGTTCTATTTGTTTAGAAGAAGGACGGATCCCTTCGAATGTGTATTGATTATCGACAACTTAATAAGGTCACCGTCAATAACAGGTACCCCTTTCCCAGGATTGATGATTTATTCGATCATCTCCGGGATGTCAGGTGTTTCTCGAAGATCTCAAGTCTAGGTATCACCAGCTCACAGTCCGGGAGAGTGATATCCCAAAGATAGACTTTAGGACCCGGTATAGCCATTATGAGTTTGTGGTTATGTCATTTGGACTAACCAATGCTCCTGCAACTTTATGGATCTAATGAACAGGATATTCAAGGCATATTTGGAAATGTTCGTGATTATGTTCATTGATGACATCATTATCTACTCTTGGAGCGAGGAGGAGCATGCAGCTCATTTCAGAGTAGTGCTTCAGACCTTCAAGGATCGTCAGTTGTATGCAATGTTTAGCAGGTGTGGATTTTTACTGGACTCGTTGGCATTTTTGGGCCATGTGGTGTCGAGTGAGGGCATAAGGGTGGATTTTTAGGAAATTGAAGCGGTGAAGAATTGGCCTAAACCGGTGAATCCTGAATAAATTTTGAGTTTCTTGGGCCTAGCGGGGTACTACAGGAGATATGTTGAGGGTTTCTCATCCATTGCGGCACCTTTAACCAGGTTGACTCAGAAAAAGGTGAAGTTCCAATCGTCAGAGGATTGTGAGAAAAGCTTCCAGAAATGGAAGACCTGACTCACTTCAGCACCAGTGTTGACTTTAACCGAGGGTACCGATGGAGTTGTTGTATAATGTAATGCTTCGAGAGTTGGACTGGGATGTGTGTTGATGCAGCGTGGGAAGGTGATAGCATATGCCTCTCGACAGTTAAAGGTTCACGAAAAGAATTACTTGACCCATGATCGTGAATTGGTTGCGGTGGTGTTTCCATTGAAGATATGGCGGCATTACTTGTATGGGGTCAACGTGGATGTATTTACATATCACAAGAGCTTGCAATATTTGTTCACACAGAAGGATCTAAATCTTCGGCAAAAGAGGTGGTTGGGATTGCTAAAGGACTATGATATGAGCGTTCTTTACAACCCGGGTAAGGCTACTGTGGTTGTGGATGCACTTAGTAGGGTCTCTATGGAGAGTGTGTCCCACGTGGATGAGGAAAATAAGGAGATGGTGAGATATTTCCATTGACTTGCAAGGTTAGGGGTTAGATTGATTTGCTCGACCGATGGCGGCGTTGTTGTGCAGAATGGGTTAGAATTGTCCTTGCTGGTTGATGTCTAATCTAAGCAAGATGAAGATTTGGTTTTGAGGAAGCTTAAGGAAGCGGTGCAGAGTCAAAAGATAAAGGTTTTCTCCAAAGGGGGAGATGGTGTTCTAAGATATCAAGATCGACTATGTGTCCCGGATTTTGATGATCTGAGGGTTTTGTTATTGCATGAGGCACATGGTTCCAGATATTCCATCCATTCAGGATCCACGAAGGTGTATCGGGACATGCGAGAAATCTATTGGTCGGATGGTATGATGAGGGATATTGTGGAGTTCGTAACCAGATGTCGAAACTGTCAGCAAGTGAAGGTTGAGCATCAAAGGCCGGGAGGTGTGCTTCAGGATATTAGCATTCCCGCTTGGAAGTGAGAAGAGATTACTATGGACTTTATTACAGGCCTACCTCTTACTCGCCAACACTATGATTCCATTTGGGTGGTGGTGGACAGGTTAACAAAGGTTGCACACTTCCTACCGGTTAAGACCACGAATTCAGTGAATGATTATGCCAAGTTGTATATTCGGGAGTTGGTTCGACTTTATGGAGTGTCGTTGTCTATTATTTCAGACCGGTACTAAGTTTACCTCCCACTTTTGGCGGTCTTTTCAGAAGGGGCTTGGGACTCAGATTAAGCTCAGCACAACATTCCATTCGCCAAGGGATTGCTAGGTGGAACGAACAATCCAGACTCTTGAGGATATGTTGAGGGCATGATTTATGGATTTTAAAGGTAGTTGGGATGATCATTTGCCCTTAATCGAGTTTACTTATAATAATAACTATCACTCTAGTACCATATGGAACCATTCGAGGCTTTTTATGGGCAAAGATGTAGATCACCCATCGGATGATTTTAGGTTGGTGAGGCAGCCATGATAGGACCTGATTCGGTTAATGAGGCCATGGTAAAGGTCCAGTTGATAAGAGACCGATTAAAAATCGCTCAGAGTCGTCAGAAATCGTCTGCTTGGATCTCCCTCATCTCAAGAGGGAATAACCAATCCAAAAACGCGAAATGAAACTCATCCCAACCGATAGGGCCTGCTCCAACTACCCTACTATCCTTCCATTACTTGAACTAGATGTGCGCAACCCCTTTAAACTGATATGAGGCTAGATCGGCCCACTCCTCTCCGGTCACCCTCATAATCTAGGTGATCTTCAAAACCTCATCAATGAACTCATGTGGATCCTCGTCCACTTTTGACCCAAGAAACTACGAAGGGGTTCATCCTTATAAAATCTCTGACTCTTGCCGCCACCGCATTCCCATTTTGAGGGATATGCGCTACCACCTGCTTATTGACCTAGGTGGTCAAAGCCTGAGCTATCATCTGAATGGATGCCCTGAACTCAGCATGGGTAACCGGCTCGAGTACATGCTCCTCATGGGCTGGTGGGGCCTGCTGGCGCCCATCTCTATTGCCATTTCCGTTTTCATTTCTTCTTCTATTAACTCGGGCATGAGGCATGATTCTGCAAATGCATATAGCATGAGTTAGAAGGACATAGAGGAATTTCATCGCACGACATAGATCATGAAAGAAGGGAACATTTGCTAAACGTCTCGTAGCCTCTTCGTCATAAGTCCGGTGCACTTCACACCCATGAAAAAGACTCTACTTAACACAGCTTTCAGACACCCTAGGACACTTCAAAACCTAATGCTCTAGTACCAAGTTTTTCACGACCCGAACATAGGCTCGAATCGAGACATGGGACAAAGAACCCAGAGAGGCTCCAAGTCGACCCATGGCATGGACATATCATCCAACTCAATCATATTAAAGAGAAAGAAAAACATAATTAGCATAGTGGAAGTCTGAACATAACATAACATCTTAATGCATACATAAGTCTAAAGTTGAATACATACTATGTCTGAAAAGCCTCTAATACTGATGAGTTGATGGGACAAGAGCCCAACTAACTCACTAAAGTCTGAAACTGAAAATACGAAATATAACTGATAAGAAGGTCCCTTGAAATATAAGGACTTACTAATTGAGACTGAGAAATGCTAACTCAAGAAATCTGACTAGCGGTGGGACTAAGTCTGAATATTGGAGCCACTATCATAAAACAATACAACATAGAGTATGCGTTCAGTACGTTGAATGTACCGAGTATGTAAGGTAAGTAAAACCGCTAAGTAAGTAAAACAATAAAACATTCATATCATGAAAACATAATCAATATAAGATTCTAAGAGTAGGGCTTTCATGTTATTTCTGAAATCATGATCTGAATATAAGTAAATATCATATTTGAATCTAATGACCCAAAGCTGAAAACTGATAATCATAAGTAAAACTGAACATTGTGTCAAACCTGCTGAAAACATAATATCATAACTCATGAACATGCATAACTGAAATCATGAGGAATAATGGGAGACTCGTCATATAACTGAAATTACCACGATAGATCTTACGTGGTCCCGACTATCACACAAAAGTGGGTGGAGCCGTCCAAAGCTTTGCCAAGGCTAAGGACGCTACAATGATATTGATATCAAGCTTAAGGCCCCTTAGGGGAAGGAGAAGCTCACAAGGGAGGTCCCAAATAATCTGAATATACATACGTTGGCGTGTAGTTCTGAGGCATAGGGTTGACTGACCCTTAGCTTACTCAGTGCTAGACAGTACTCCCAAAAACATGCATCTTCTCTCCATTATTTTTCAACAAAGCTAAACCATCGTCTATCGACGAAGATGACTCATAACATGCATGCATAAATCTGAATAATAACATGAGGAGCCTTGTCTCAAACCATACCACAAGATGAAAATAGTGGGAGTCTAGACTCCAAAACCCATATGGTAAGCTAATATATGAAGTTTAGATGAATCATGAAACGTACTTACTCATATGGGCTTGCCCAATACTTAAACATGCTTGACATAGACTTGATCATTCAAAAACATGAACATAGACATGGGTAATTCGAAATCATACTTTCTTCATGAACAACTCATCATGCTTAAATACATATTTCATGGAATCTCAACCTTCATGAACTTTCATGGACGGGCATCATAATTTATAAATATTAAAAATATAATTTATAATTTAAAACATTGTAAAATATGCCCGTTAATCATAATACAACATTAGAAACATGCTCAGATCATACCCATTTTTGAAACTTAGGAAATATACATGTTGGGTAAAAGCCTCAAAGATTCATCAATTAGAGTTTCATGAATTAAGAGAGAATTGTGCATGGTTGTGGACAATTGCACCCATTCATAGCCTTACATACCTATAGAGATCTTATTTCACAACTTCTTTGATTACCCAATGAGAATTTGGGGAAAAACTTTGAAGAGACTAGGCTTGATCACCCCTTATACCTCTAAGCTTGCATGCATAAATTAGAATAGGCTTAGAATGACTTAACCCTTCTTAAAACACAGTATTCTAAGCTTAAAATGACGTAGTATAGGCCTTATGAAATTAGGAGATATGAAAAAACCCTTAATAAATTTATAGGAAAATACACACTGCCGGTCTCAACAAGGACTAAACAAATCGTGGTCTGGGGGACGACTCATTGTATGCCTGTCATGATTAGCATTGCCATTTTTCATCAGAGGGTCACCACGAGGACACCATGACTCGTGGTGACAAACCCGTTACCACCACTGTCGGAACTTCTCATTTTTAAAGCATCCCTTAGCCAAGGATGACGTAACGAGTCGTGGTGCTGATCACAACTCGTGGTCACATTCGTGCTCACCCTAAAACTAAAATTTCAACGAAGACTGAACCCCCTCCCCAAGAGTCACTCCACAACTCGCAGTGCACCCCACCGATCATAGAATGACTCGTCTTGTGACCTGGTGCAGAAACTTCAGTTTTCTCCATTTCAACTCCCGAGTCTGATCTTTAGGTTTTCGTGGTATTAAAAGACCTAACTCGGAGATTAAATAGAGTCATCTAATAGGGGTGAATCAATTGTTTGGATGGGCATAATTTATCAGTTCTACAGGCTATGTATTGGGATTTCATGACCCGATCTAGAACCTCGAATTGAGACACGACACCTAGAACCACGATGGCTCCAAGCTAACCCATGGAATGTGCATAGAAACTCAAGAGAATAAATTAAATAATTGAACTTAAAACTTAAACATGAATACGTGAATGTCTATATAGCATAAATCAAAAACAAGAACGACAAATCTGACAGATGAGTCAACCGACACATGTATATCTAAAATGCCTCTTATAATCAATGGACTGATAGGAAAACCATCCCAAATAGTCTGCCAAATCTTAAACTGAAATGACAAAACACATAACTAGAAGAATGTCCTTGATAGATGAGAATTCACCAAATAGGGACTGATCTGGACTGATATGGGAGTAGGGTTAACGGTGCGGCTGAGTCTGATCGCCCGAACCTATATCATAAAATGATATAGCATACAGTATTCGGTCATTACTTTGAATGTGCAAAGTATGCGATGTAAGTAAAACAAACTATCAAAATGCATAGAGAGTTCATGAGAGTAGGACATTTCAAACATGAAGTTATAGTCATAATTTAGGCATGAGGGCTTAGGATTTTCAAATAGTTCAGAAGATAGTCATAATTATATTCATAAGAGAAATATTGTAAAATAGAACTTAAGACAAATTATCATAATCATGAACATGCATAATATCATAAGGAACAAAGGGAGGATTTATCATAACCGACACCATCATGATAGAGCTTACATAATTCCCCAACTATCTTGCTCAAGTAGACAGAGCCGCCCCAAGCTTGCAAAGGCAAGGGGCGATAGCATGGAATGATATCATTAAAGAGACCCCATAGAGTTAACATGAATATATCCTATGTTGATGCATAGTTTTGAGGCCTGGGTTCCCGGAAACCTCGACCTGCGCGGTGCTAGATACTACTCCCAAAAACATGTACATGGTTCATATTGTAATCATCAAACATACTTGAAGTACATGGGCTAGTTAAAATCATAAGATACATGACCATGCTTGAAATACGTGAATTAGCCATAAAAGAGGCCCCTGAGTTGGCCATGAGCATAAACATGATACTTGTAAAAGATATGCATACTTGAGAAAGTCATCATACTTGAAATTCATAAGTCAATGAATGGTTCTTGTAAAAATCATACATCATGATCATAATAAATAACTTAAAACTTGATTGTTGATATCATAAGAAAATCATGGGATTTCATTAGAAAGGATTTTAACCCTAGAAGTTCATAATCATGCTTGTAACTTAGGATTCGAAATTTCATGGAAGGATCAATAGGAATACAAACCCTAATCATAAAATCTTCAACTTGATCAAGATAGCTAATCCATAGATAAATCATGGAGGAGTTTAACAACACCAAACCTAGCCATAGATTTTGAAATTAGGGCATGGGGAATAGGAAATCATCATTTCGATTGAAAAGGACTGTTACACCCCGTAAGATGTTAGCAGCTAGTGTTCGTGTGTACGGGCTTGCGGTGAGCAATGAGAGCATGACGCGTGCGGGAGAAGTCTTGATGGCAGGACGAGTGAGGACATCATTAAGTGGGTCAGCAGGAATGGGCTAGGCTAGGCACATTTGTTTCATTAATTACAATTTTATTTCGTGAAAATTAGCTCGGTGTATCAGAACCCCATCGAGTAAAGGTTGTCAGTTACTTCAAATTGAGTCCTAAGCGGAAACAGGCGATAGGTAAGCATTTCTCCTTTCTAAACTCTCGAGAAATTGTATGTTTTCGGCCGAATTAAAAAGAGCTAAATTATAGTTAATATTATTATCGAAAAATATGATTGTTTTTTGAGTTCTAATATTTGAAAATAGCTCGGGATGCAGTTAAGTGGAACCGCCAACTACAGGTTTGAACTAATCAGATAAACGAGAATTCGCTTTCGAGGTATGTTAAGGATAATCTCTTTAGCAAGTTATTCCTGTCATATAGTAAAACGACCTATATCCTCATAAGAAAGTCAGAAGCATGTATGTTGTGATTAGCTTCTATTGTTAGTTTGAGATTAGTGTTTACAATTTCAGTTGGGACTGCCCCTACCCTACATAGCCTTTTGTTGACCAACCTCAGCGGCCTACGGGCTATATAGATAGCTCTGAGGAGCTATATGTTGTCCGGCAGGTCTACATTCATGACCAAGGGCCATATTACAATCCATCGACAAATTGGATTCTATTTTTATGTCGTATCAGCATCACTGATCCTCTGCCGAGCCTTGTGTGCTCAGGGTGCAGTTGCAGGATCCTGTCGGGCTTAAACAAAACTACAGGAATCCAGCGGTTTCAGTTGCAGACCCGGAGGCAAGGTAGGTTGGCAATATTTATCCGTTGACTCATACTAACCATGTTAGGGGTATATAGATTGAAGTGAACTCGCCAGGGCTTATGGGGGCCCAGGGGGCTTATTCTGTACAGGTTGTACTTTCTAAGCTTATGGGGGCCAGGTAAGGTTCTTGTTTGCATTAATTGTTCTTAGTTATGTAGCAGGTTGTGAGGTTGGTCAGGTTATAACACTTATCCTTTCTATTGATCATTTTTCAGTTTTATTATCAATATTATTTCATCATTTTCATTACTGCCTTACATATTCGGTACATATTACACTGACGCCCATCTTTGGGGCGCTATATTACTTTCCTGTAGGTGCGGATAGCATGGTTCAGGACCTTCCTAGCTGCCATCCAAAGTCAGCAGTCCAGTCAGCTCCTTTTCTCTGGAGTTGTTAGTTAGGAAAATTTGTTCTTTTGTTGTGCCGCTTTTGGATAGGTCAGGGCCTTGTCCCAACTACTATTCCACTCTTAGAGGCTTGTAGGCTACAGATTCTCGATTGTTGGTTGTTGTTGTCTGTGTGGGACCTATGTGTACTTTAGTTTATGTCTCCATTGTTGGTTGTTGCCTGTGTGGGGCATAGTGTAGCTAGTTAGTTGGCAGCCTTGTCGGCATTATTGTGAATATGATCTCCTGTTTTCATTTTGCTATAACTAGACAGCATGGTGGTCTTATTGGCCCGCATAGGATCCCTTTTATCGCCTTGTTGTTGGGTTAGTTGTTTTCCTTTATAGGTGAAACTTGGCCTTGTCTGTCCTAGGCTACATTTACAATCGAGATATAGTACTTTTTTTCTTAATTTAAGTTGCTGGAAAGCTCCAAAGGTGCATATGCCTAGCCAGGTCAGCCCAGGTCCTAGTATGGCATTAGGTGCCGGTCATGCATCCCATGATGGGGCGAGAAAAACATGGTATTAGGGAAGGTCATATCCCATGGAGTTTGCAAGCCATGTCAAGTAGATTCTTGCCTATGGCTGTTGTACACCACATTCTATAGGCAGGAAGCTATGAGGCATAATGGCGTGGTTACCTTCCTTTCTTCTCCAGTCATGCTATAGAGCTATGTTGTAAGGGATAACTCCCTAAGATTATATCATTCTACTTATTTTCATAGGAAATATCTGACGCACGATGGACCACGACTGGTCGAGAGCTGAATTTTGCGGCAGGGGAGGGCACTAGCAGAGTGCCACATTCAGAGCCAACCCGATCCGAGGGCGATAAGGAGACTTCATCCTGGCCTCCCCAACATTCTCCGCCATGCCAAGAGCCCCCCTGGGAAATAGATATGTGAGCACAACCCTTAGTGGTCCATATACCGATACCATCGGATTAGGAGGTTAGGAGCGCTATCTATATGCTGACTTAGATGATGGATGCTCAGTGCCAGCAGGTGGTACCAGTTGTTGCTGAATCTACTAGATGACTTGAATGTTCGAGGGTCCAAAAGTTTCTTGCCTTGAGCCCTCCGAAATTCAAGGGGACAGACCGTGCAGAGGACCCTCAAGACTTTCTAGATTAGTTACAATGGATCTTTAGGGTCATGCATGCTACACCCGCAGAGTCGGTCGAGTTAGCAGTATTTCGGTTACAGGACACAGCGATGTTGTGGTATAAGAGTTGGGAAAGGTTCCAAGGTGGAGACGTACCCCCTCCGACTTTGTCCAGATTTTCGGAGGCCTTCATAGATCATTACTTGCAATGAGAAATCTGATAGGCTCAGGTGGATTAGTTTTTGCACCTAGAGAAGGGTTTGATGAGTGTCTGGGAGTATGCTATGAGGTTTGACTCCTTATCTAGATATGCGCTAGCCTTTGTGGATACCATGCCAGCCGAGATACATCAGTTTATTATGGGGCTACTCCAGAGTGTGTGGAAACTTGCGTTATAGCCACCTTATGGGAAGAATTGGACATTTGCCGCATTCAGGCTTTCGGTCAAAACATTGAAGTGATTAGGCAGCGACAGCGAGAAGTAGAAAGGGAAATTCAGGAGTAGTGCCAGAGGGCCAAACCCAGTGACATGCAGGCAGAATTCCATGGCGCACCTAGGTCGTGAATATCAGGCATGCCACCCAGACCCCCACCTCCGCAGTAGCAGGATAGTTGAACAGACCGTCGGGGACAGTCAGGAATCGGCGAGATCTCACGAGCATCAGGCTCCTAGAAGAAGAGGGATGTTAATACCCAAACATAGACTCAGATCGAGACACGGGACAAGAAACCCCGAGAGGCTCCGAGTAAACCCATGGCAGAAACATAACATCTATGCTCAACATAATCAAGTGGCAGGTGAACATAATTAACATAGAAGAAGTTTGTGTACGTATGTATCAAGCTATAACTGAATCAAAAACGACAAGCTGATTTCTACATAACATCTAAAAAGCCTCTAACATAATTGATGAGCTGATGGGACAGCAACCCTAACTAGCTCGACAAAGTCTAAAACTGAAAGGAAAATAACAAACTATAAATGACTAAACATCCTCGAATGATGAGGACTCACCAACATCGGCTGGACAGGTCAGAAAGGGAAGCAGGGGATACCAATGCGATTGAGACTGATCCCTCTAACCTGTTGAAAACGTCCAAAATATATCCTTCATGCAAAGAACATACACGACTGAAGTATCAAAAGAAGTAACCCGACCGGTTTCATGGTCGAATCCCATAAAGACTAGTGAATGATAGTTAGAAGTGTCAGTTGACAAATTGAAGTTAGCTTGCACCATATAGGTTAATATAAAAAAATAAAATTGGGGGGATTAAAATTTGAAGTGAATTGTATTTGGTGATTTAGTGGAATGAAACAACAAGATCAGCGAAGTTGTCGAAAAGAGTGTGAAAGACTCGAGGTGTGGTGTGGATGAAATACTAACTAGATCGGGACATGCTAGTTCATCTTATGAGTTCAACAAGTGCAAATAATATCGGGAAGTGGGTAAATACAACTTTTCAGCCTTTGAACTACCTCTTACTAGAGTTTTGTCAAACCTCTAGCCACGATTTAGCTCAACCCGATTCGATTTGGATTAGCAACTGCACTAATTTCTAGCTATTAGTTGTTAATAAGGAATGAAAATGCAATTTAAGCTATTTCTAGCCCAATTTCACAATCTCTTTTCCATACCCACTATTAAATTCTCTTTCAATACTTAATTATTTTTTACGAGCAACAATCAAGCAAGAATTAATAAACCCATATCATAATCAATGGATCTTCCTTTATAGATTGAAGAGAATCTAACAGATTTACACTTATTTGAACAATATGAAGATAACTCTTGCAATACCCACTCTAATTAAGTATTCATCAGCACACACCTCTAGTTAATGATTTAGCTACTCATGATTAAGAAATTCAAAAGCGTATTCATCAATAACTTCATTGAATTTAATAGCAAGAGTAGTAAAATCAAATTCACAAAATAGTCTCCAACAATGGCTGAAACTTACTATTACAAAGAAGAAGTAGAGAAGAGTACTTTTTCCAAGTTAACCAATTGAAATCTCCCTATATTTGCTAAGAGAATGTTCTAAAGATAAAAGAGAAACAATGATGTGATATATGCTCTGAACATTCTATGTATCTCTATACCTTTCTATCTATCTCTCTATATATCAGTACACAGTACTCTATCTGCTATTTATATCCTGAAAAAAGGGCACTTTTTATCTCTTTTCCCCTATTGGATAAATATACCCATAAGCACCATTTTGGAATCGACGGAGACATCGGGTGTCTTATTTGGGCCCTCACTCAACTCTAGTGAGCATCAGCGATTCACCTGCCGTTTAGCCGATTCCAATCCGTGAACCACTGGATTTTTATGCTATTTTCTAGAAACTTGGGTGTCTTTTGGTGACTGGACTGACGAGACGCGACTAGAAACTCGCGATTCACTGGTGGCATTATTCCTCAGAGGCAATGATAATCGGCTTTTGGTCGGCGTTTCGCCGGTCTTCATCGGTGGACCACCGATTTGCTCTCACTACCTTCTTTATGCTCCATTTTTTCTCTTTTCTTTATATTTAGTCATCTGCATACAATAAAATCAAAAAGGGCATAAAATCCATATAATCAACTCAAGAACTAAGCAAAAACTCAAGTTTAAGAGCGTAATTTACCAACTCATCAAACCCCCAAACTTGAACCATTACTTGTTCTCAAGTAATGCAATACTCATTCATTGAGAAATATGCCACCTCTATTCAAAATTAAACCTCACCAATCAGCTGAACAATGAAAACCTAAAATTATGCTCACCAAGCTCACTGAAAAAGAGAAGAAAATATCCCAAGAGACCAAAACAATGAAGATGTTTCAAACAGGCTACCACTTTCCACCAACAAAGCTTATGAAAGAATTGCTTTAGTAAAACAAGGGAATTTCTCAACCATGAAACACACATAGCATCTCAAGTTATAATCAGTGCATATTCAAAGCTTGCCTTAGAGTTCACACTCCTCATGCCCTATTCCTACATTAACTCTAAACGCTCTTTTGTCCCCAAAAATGAATGATGCCACTCACCAAAATATTAATCCCTATTCTTTTGGTCATGTGATCATTTGAATGCACACAAGGTATTGTTTGGTGGAGACACTCACACTCACTCTTCCAAAAGAAATCTTCATGCACACACTTGACCCATAGGCTTGCCCTTCATGTAATTCACCATTAATGTAGAGTAGCTGCACTTAGAATCATTTAAGGCTTACAGGTTATGATGTAGGCTCGGGGTAAGGGTAGGATAAAAATTTGGATGTAGAGACTAGATCCTCCCTAATACTTTTTGTGAACATACCTTACATCAACTCCTTCCACTCACCTCACATTTTTTTACTTCTTTCTTTGTTTCTAACTTTCATTTCTTTAATGACCCTCCTTATAACCCCTTTGGCTTTCAAAACTAGCCTAATCACCTCAAGAGGAAACACCGGTTCACACAAATTGTTTTTCTATTTTTTTATCCTTTGATGAATTTTGAAACAATGTGGTGCTACCCTCACACTGAAATTCTTATCTTCCATTTTTTGCACACCCCCAAACTTAGGCTTTTGCCTCATTTCTCATTTTTTTAATCGCTCCCTCTTTCTTGGGCTTAAAGCCTCATTTCATCAATATATTATCACTAGCATTTAGGGAGAATGGGTGCAAAAGAGTGATATTAAGAAAGGTCTAAAGGCTTGTAATGTGGAAGAAAGGGTCAAAGGCTCAACATCGGCTAACAAGGATCAATGCTCATGGAGGGTACATGGATGAAGTGAATAGACAAAGGAAATCCTAAACTCATGTTGTCGGTGCAACTACATCTAAGATTTCGCGTTGAATCACATTTGTGAAAAGTTCTTGACAAGATGTTACGCATGAGATTCATCAAAAAATTCCTCACTACACAAGGCATCATCCTTAAAGGGTCTACAAGTGTCATTTTCAACACAAGATATCAAGTTATGACATCAAAGCAGGCAAACATCATAAGGCAAACAAAGAATATAAAATGTATGACAAAAAATGCTATGCTACGGTGTCAACACTTGCTCATTATCTTCAATGTCATGCCCTCATTTTAAAATTTTCCATTTGAATAATTTTTTAGGTGGTGCCTCAAAAATCAACTTGATAAAAGACTCAAAATAACATGGCATTTTTCTTTATGACTTTCGCCACTAAATTTATCATCGGGAAATACCAACCCGGTTCGAGAATGAAAATAAACAAAAATAAAAGAATGTTCCTCGGGACAGAACCGTGGTCTAAAGAAAACCCTCAGAGTTTTAATTACTACACTACTATTTACAAATGCGGAAAAGGCACAAGACTTTGGGTCATTGTAATACCCAAAAAATGCTTAAGAGTAGACCCCGAAGTTAAAAGTTGACAACTACCTAATTTGAGAGAAATATCATTGAAAGGGTGACGTAACGACTCGTGCTATTAAACCACGGGTCGTTGTATGCAGTTGTGGTGTGGGGATCTGGTGGAAGTGGAAAAACAATCGATGTGATGACCCGTTGTGGGATACAACAAGTCGTCCTTTACAGTCGTGGAGGGATATGGACCATGCCATATGGGAATTAATCGGAAACCCCACGACCCGTCATGAGTTACCACGAAATGTCGTTTGTAGTCGTTGATTGAGGAGTGAAATTTTCAGTGGCCTTAACGGAAGGAAACAATGACTCGTTGATTGGTGTAACTAGTCGTGGTGAGGCCTTTTATAGGATGAGGTGTTAAATTTCAAGAGGAAACAACGGTCGAGGTACTGACCCATTGGTTCACTGGATGAGTCATCCTGTCCGTCCATGGTTCAGCTCTAGAGGCTAGTCTCAGCAGTGCTCATGACGGGCCATACGACGGGTCATCATTTCTTCTAACAACTCATTGGTACGACCCATTTGACCGATTTGGGTAGTTTTCAGGGAAGATTCATCAAGGGAATTTTAACCTTTTCCATTCTATAATACCCTAAACCACGTTGTTTTAGCTTATGAAAGGTGGATTTTTACAAAGATAAATTATTCTAAGTCCTCATTCATGCATGCAAGAGTATAGAGAGGTGACTAAAGGTGATTCAAGGCTTTTCTCTTCATATTGATCTAATTCTTTCTTGGGTATTCAAGAGGGATTAAGAATAAGTTGTTTTCAGGTATGTAAGGCTATCAATGGGTGTTTTCTTCCACACCCATACCCATTTCTACGATTTCATGAAACATTTTATAAAAAATTTATGGGGTTTTGAAGTAGATTTATATAAAAATTCAATGATTGTTAATGGGCTTTATGATTTTAGAATCTTATCATATTCTATGGGTTTTTATCAGCTTTTATAATTTAAATTATATGTAATGTTATCGATTTTGATTTCTATGGAATTAAGCCTAATTATGCATGACCCATGATAAATCGATGTATGATCTACTTTCTCAATAATGATATTTACAAGCCCAACATGATTTACAAATTGAATTATGTATTTGATCAATTATCCATCATGATTGCATGAATTTCAAGCTATATGCATGATCTACAAGTATGCATGAACCTTATGTTTTATGAAATACGTTTTGGCCGACTCACAAGCCTTGTTTCATGGCTAGTTCACATATTTACAAGCATGTTTATGATTCTCATGATTTAACAAGCCTATGACTCATTCATATTATACTATGACCACTATATATATTTTGGGAGTAGTATCGAACATCGAGTAGGTTCGGGGCTTAGGTTAAGCCTCGGATCTCATAAACTAAGTGCCACCATAGTTATGATGGTGCCTCCCCTGTAACTGTCCCCTGGCCCCATTCTGGCCCCTTCTCATGTGTGATTACGTATTTCATGGTTCTACCCTTGGCAAGGTACAGACGTCCTCCCGATTAGGTTTACAAGTTGAACTTCGTGTGTGCTCATATGGGGTATGTCGGTTAAGAGAATCTCCCACTGTTCCTCGTGATTTATGAATGCTTATGATTATGTATTTTGGCTCAAGTAATGTTTAGTAACGCTTTTCTCCTATGGTTATGATTATGTTTGTATTACGAATGTTTTGAAAACCTTAAGCCTTATGTTATGTTATGATATTTATGATACGAGCATGATGTCCTACTCTTTTGATCATTTATAAGTTTTATATATTTTAAAAGTCCATGTTACTTACCTTGCATACTCGGTACATTCCACGTACTGACCGCATACTTTCTATGTTATATCATTTCATGATACAAGACTCAGCTCTCAGGCTCACCCTCCTCAGTAGCTCTTCCAAGTTAGCTATCAGCTTATTTGGTGAATCCTCACGTTCCGAGGGAGATATGTTCACACTCTATTTTTCTCTTCCAGTTTCAGTATTGTAGGGTTAGTTGGGGGTGTTTTCCCTTCAACCCGTGTTTCATGATATGAGGCTTTTAAACCTATCAGTTGTATTTAGTCATCACGTATGGATCATGTATTGTCTTTTCTCCATTATTATGTCATGATTTCATTTTCCTTATGTTTAGTTCTTCCGCTTATGTGAATGAATTAGATGTATGCTCACGACATGGGTTGACTTGGGGTCTCTCGGACTCCTTGGCCCTTGTCTATGATACGGGTGTACGTTTGGGTCATTACAAATTTGGTTTTAGAGCCATAGTTTTGAAGTGTCCTAGGGTGTCTTAGAGCCGCGTTAAGTAGAGTCTTTTTCATGGGTGTGAAGCAGCCAACACTTATGAAGAAGAGGCTATGAAACGTTTAGGAAATGTTCCTTTCTTCGTGATCTATGTCATGTGATGAAAAGTCTCCCGATTCTTATGAATCGTGCTATATGCGTGTGCAGAATCATGTCTTCTCAAACAAACGATGGTAGTCAGCCAACACCACCAGCTCCAATGGATTCCAAGCAAGTTATTGATGCGGAGCTCGGAGCCACTATCAGAGTATTGGTGCGAGCTATGATCAGCCAGCCTAACCAGTAGGCTATCACACAAGTGAACCCTATCGGGGAGACAACAACTACTAGGATTCAAGGACTCATGAAGGAGAGCCCGCCGGGAGTTGGTGACTCGAGTGTGGTTGGGGAGTGTAGAGGGAACAAGATGGGAAACAAGAGGCCCAGGTTCGGAGACCCTAAGAGATCCCAATAAGGATCAAGTAGTGGGAGTCACTCTCAAACCTGCCCGAAGTCTCTAGTCCATGCTCGGGGGTAGAAGCCCCGACTGAGGGAGATTACTTACCCAAATTGCAGACGTTGAGAAAAGCAGTACCAAGGGAAGTAGTTGGAAGGTTCAGATGATTGTTTTTATTGTGGTCAACTCGGTCATAAACTGTCATGCGCCGCCTTGGGGGGTATGACTGGCACCTGGTGCCCTACTGGGACCTGAACTACTAGACTGCTGAGCCTAAGCACTTCTGGTGCCCGACTGGTTCCAACTCTGGATTCAAGAAAACGACGGGCTATATAACGGCTGTAAATATAGCCTCCGGCCGACTAGGCCTATAGCCACCTGTACTATTACATCAGCTAACCAGAATAACATTCATATAGGGGAACCTAAGCGAGCCGACAAGGCCACCATGCTGTCTAGTTATCTCTAAATCAAGAAAACAGGTGTTGAATCGCTACGTGACTGACAAGGTCACCACTACCAACTGAGTAAGGCCCGAGACGGCCATCACAACAAGCTAAAACGTACACACGGCCTCACATGACCGGTATAACTAACCACAGGGTATACACAATCTGCAAGCCTCTAAGAATACTGATAATATGGTCGGG
>JACEIK010004588.1:44503-57442 GCA_018107945.1 Datura stramonium | reverse complement strand
TCTAGAAGAAGATAACACTTTTAATATATATATAGCCCAAACATTGGCTTTTCAAAAAACGGTCGAAAACTCGCTATTTCTAGGATGTCCAGAAGGGAGAAATGCTCACTTTAGGGCTAGGAATATATTGACACTAATTTGGAGCAATTCCACTTACCTTAGCTTGGTAGATGACGATTCGCCGGCCGAATTTCAAGAAACTAACTCTGCAGGAATGTTCTCTGCAGCTTTATACTTCGCTATCTGGAGTTAATTTTAGTTTGGACCGCGTTTGACGGCGTAATCGGATGAATATTTATCATAAATCTTCGTTCCTCTCTGTTCTCTATCGTTTACTGAAATTAAAAAGTGAGAAAATGAGATAAAAAACGAAGTTGGTGCTTTTATACTTGAGGCTGCACCTCACCAACATGGCACGCTGTGTATCGCGGAGCCTAGCCTCCGTGACACTCTGGCTATCGCGGAGGAGGTCTTCCAGCCTCCTCTTGCGATGGTTCGACGTGTCGCTTATCCGGTCTTTCCCCGGTCCTTTTCCTAGCATATATGGCATTCAAAAACTCTTAACCGACATGCGAATAGGCCATCTACATGTCGAGAATTTACAGGGTGTAACAGTCACCAATGCACTTCTTCAATAACAACACATGGAAAACTGCATGCACTAACGCTAACTCCGTTGGTAGCTTCAACTCATAGGCCACCTTACCAACACGTCTCACAATTCTGTATGGGCCAATATATCGGCGACTAAGCTTCCTTTTCTTTTCAAACCTCATCACTCCCTTCATGAGAGACACCTTAAAGAACACCCAATCATCAACTTTAAACTCGAGTTCTCTCTAACTAACATCCACATATGACTTTTGACGACTCTAAGCTATTTTCAGCCTTTCCCTTATAAGCTAAACATTCTCCATAGCCTCATGAACTGAATCTGGCCCTATCAACATAGTTTCACCTACCTTAAACCACCCAATAGACGATCTACACCTTTGGCCCATATAGGGCCTCAAATGGAGCTATCTAAATACAAGAGTGGTGACTGTTGTTGTAAGAAAACTCGATAAGAGGCAAATGATCATCCAAACTAACCTTGAAGTCAATCATACACGCTCTCAACATATCCTCAAGAGTTTGAATGCTTGACCTGATCATCTGTCTGCGGGTGAAAAGCTTTGCTAAGCTTGACCTGAGTACCGAGTCCCTTCTGAAATGATCTCCAAAACTGCGAGGTAAACTAACTACTTCTGTTTAAAATGTGGAAAAAGGAATCTCGTGCAACTGAACCAAATCTTGAATATATAATCTAGAATAGTCCTTTGTTGAATTGGTAGTTTTGACTAGTAAGAAATGAGCTACTTTGGTCAACCTGTCAATAACCACCCAAATAGAGTCCTACTGTCGACGTGTACGGGAAACCTTGTGATGAAGTCCATATGGATATCTTCCCACTTCCAAGTGGGGATACTTATGTCATGTAGCATACGTCCTGGTCTCTGATGTGCGACTTTCATTTGTTGACAGTTCGAACACTTTACCACAAACTCTGCTATGTCCTTCTTCATGACAGTCCACCAATAGACTTCCCACAGGCCACGGTACATCTTGGTGGCACTTGGATGTATAGAATATTGGGAACCATTACCCTCGTTCAACATCCATTCTCTAAAAGCATCGACACCTGAAACACATAAATGACCCTAATATCGAAGCACACCATCTCCCCCCTTGGAGAAGAGCTCCACCTTCTAATTTTGAACCGCTTCTTTCAACTTCACCAAGATAGGATTCTCATCATGCCTAGCCTTGACCTCAGTCACCAAAGAATATTTTGAACCATCCTAAACAATGACACAACCACCTGTCGAATCCACAAGGCGAACCCCCAATCGTGCAAGTTGATACACATCCTTCACCAACTCTTTCCTTCTATCTTCTACATGAGAAACACTCTCCATGGACAGTCTACAAAGGGCATCTGCCAATACATTGGCCTTGCCCCAATGATAAAGGACACTCATGTCATAGTCCTTGAGCAGCTCTAACCATCTCTTTTATCACAAATTCAGGTCCTTTTGAGTTAACACATACCGTAGGCTCTTATGTTTCGTGAATACATCCACATGAACCCTATATAAATAGTGTCTCCAAATCTTCAATACGAACACCACCGCTACCAAATCTAGGTCATGTGTCGGATAATTCTTCTCATGAGTCTTGAGTTGTCTAGAGGCATATGCAATGACCTTACCATGCTGCATTAACACACAACCATGACCAACCCTAGAGGCATCATAATACACAATCATTCCATCTGTAACCTTAGGTAGGGTCAATACTGGGGTAGAAGTGAGTCGAGCCTTTTAACTCTTGAAAACTCTTCTCAAAGGAATTCGGCCACTTAAATTTGACTTTCTTCTGGTTCAACTTAGTCGACGGTGCTACAACGGATGAAAATAATTTAAAAAACCTTCTGTAATAGCCAACTAATCCCAAGAAATTCCTGATATCTAAAGGGTTAACTGGTCTAGGCCAATTCATTACAACTTCTGTCTTTTGAGAGTTCACCTGCATACCCTCACTTGACACAACATGGCCCAAAAATTCTATCGAGTTCAATGAAAACTAACACTTGATGGATTTAGCAAACAACTAGCTATCCTTAAGAGGCTGTAGCACAATTCTCAATTAAGCGGCAAGCTCCTCCTCGCTCCGAGAGTATATGAGAATATCTTGTATGAAGATAATCACGAACATATTTAGATATGTCTTGAAACAAACTATTCATCAAATCCATAAAATCTATAGGAGCAGTCGTTAGTCCAAAAGTCATAACTTTAAACTCATAGTGGCCATATCGAGTCCTAAAAGCTAACTTCAGAATGTCACTCTCGCTAACCCCGAGCTGATGATAACTGGAGCCATTCTTTAAGGAGGAATAGGTATAGGCTGGAGACATTCTTTAAGGAGGAACAGATATAGGCTGCATATCGAGAAGAAGGTCAATGTAAAATTCAATCTTCTTCTCAAGTGAGACCCCTTGTAGATCATCTAGGAAAACCTCCGGATACTCACATACAATAGGGACAGACTGAAGAGTTAGGGTTTTGGGTGTAGCATCCTTAACCCGAACTAGATGGTAAATGCAACCCTTGGAAATCATCTTTCTAGCCTTAAGGTAGGAAAAAAAGCAACCTATAGGCACAACTGAACTACCCTTCCATTCTTGGACTGGCTCACCTGGAAACTGGAACTCTACCATACGGTTTCTACGATTCACTGATGCATAACATGCATGAAACTAATCTATACCAAAGATAACATTAAAATAAGTCATGTCTAACTCTTATAAATTGGTTGAGGTGAATTTCTGAAGGACTGTGATAGGGCAATTTCTATATAACCATCGAGTTATAACTGAGTCATTGACTATAGTAGAGACTGAGATGGGTTCTACTAGGATTTCAGTACTGACTGAGTAGGGTTCTTCTAGGATTTTAGGACTGACTTTGAAACTAATGGTAACATAAGAAGTCACAAAAGATAAAGTAGCCCGTGGATCTAACAATGCATACATATCAAGTTGAAGTACTCGCAACATACCAGTGACCACATCTAGAGAGTCCTCCTTCTCCTGATGAGATGAGAGGGCATAAAATCTATTCTGATGTTGACCACCACCTACACTAGTGGACACACCCTGTTGGGCCAAACATGCTGGTGGAGCTGCTGAACTAGTGGCTGGGTCACGGCCTCTAGCATGACCCTGTCTGGCTAAAGGTCAATCTTTAAGCTTGTATCCGGGCTTCCCGCACAAACAATAGGCACTTGAGCCTGCTAAGCACTCTCTGGTGTGTCTCCTACCACACCTGCCACAAACTGGAATGTTGGGCTCCACTGACATACTCCCCTGACCTCGGGAGCCTGATGTCCTTCCCATCTAATTACTCTTAGATCTAGATGGCACACTAGTTGATGATGGTGCTGGGGCTGATGGTCTCTGGTGGGACTGCTGACGATATCCACCACAGGACCTCTGCTAGGAAAACCCAAAGTTGCGTTTCCAGGCCCTCTTGGCCTCTCTCTCTCCCTTTCCTTTATCTGATCCACCTCTATCTGCTGGGCGTATATAAAAAATTGAGAGAAGTATAGGTTATTGTTCAGCATTATAGTCCTAAACTTGACCAGAAAATCTAATACTCCATACAAAAATCTATTCATACGAGCTCTCTGATCCCCAACCAGCTCCGATGAATACTTGGACTACCTGGTGAACTCCAAGGCGTACTCTTTGACGGTCATATGGTTTCTGCCTCAAGTTGACGAACTCTGCCACCTTTGCTTCCCTCATCTCCCCAGGGAAGAATCTATCCAAGAAGGTAGTCATGAACTCATCCCAGCTCACGAGAACTGCACCTACTACTCTATCGTCCCTCCACTAATGGTACCAAATACAAGCAACCCCCTTCAGCTGATAGGAGGCTAAATCCGCACTCTCTCCCCCCATCACCCCCATAATCTGGGTGATCTTTTGTATCTCCTCAAGAAGATCATGCGGGTCCTCATCCACTCTTGACTCAAGGAACTCAGGTGGATTCATCCTTAAAATGTCCCAAACTCGAGCCGCCGCTGCGTTTCCATTTTGAGGGACCTAATCCACCACTTGTTGGTTGACCTAAGTGGTCAAAGCCTTTGTCAATATCTGAAAAGCTACTTGAAACTCGGCATGATAGACCTGCTCAAGCAAAGGACCTGCTAGTGCTGGTGGGCTTGTTGGGGCACATCTCCATTGCCATCTTCATGACCATTTCCATTTCCATTTCTTCTACTATTCACTCAGCATGGAGGCATGATTTTGCAAATGCGCATACACAAGTTTGGAGGATAGAGAGATACTTCATCGCACAACATAGATCATGAAAGAATGGAAATTTCCTAAAACGTCTTGTAGCCTCTCCCTCATAAGTGTGGAAAGCTTCACACCCATGGAAAAGACTATACTTAATGCATCTTTCAGACACCCTAGGACACTCTAAACCTTCGCTCTAATATCATGTTTTCACCACCCCAAATATAGGTTCGGATTGAGACATAAAACCTAGAACCACAAATTGCTCCAAGTTGACCCATGGCATGAACATGAAAACTAAAATAAATTAATCAAGAGAAAGATGATAACTAAAACATAAATAAACATAAGTCTGAATACAAATCAACCATACAGAGTCAACACTGACAAAGCTGAAATTCTACAAATTGTCTAATAAGCCTTTAACATGTCTGAAGAGCTGATGGGACAACATCACCAACTAGCTCACTAAAGTCTGAGAATTGAAAGTAACATAACTCAACAAACTGAAGGTCTATGAAGCATGAGGATTCACCAACAAGAGAAACTAAACTAAGCTACAGTGACTGGATAATGACGCAACTAAGCCTAATCATCTACACATATATCATGAAACGATACAACATAAAGTATGCGGTCAGTACATGGAATGTACTGAGTATGCAAGATAAGTAAAACATACTGCATAAGTATAAACTGACACCATACATATGAACATAAATCATAAGATCATGAGAGTAAGGACTGCATGCTGACATCTGAATCAGAATCATGTATAGTCATAAACTAAATATCATATCTGAATAGAATGACCCAAAGCTAAAATAAAAATTATATGGCTTGCCATAGCTGAAGAACCTTATAAACTGATCATTGGGTCAAACCTGAAGGAAACAGAATATCATAAGGCATAAACATGCATAACTAAAATCATTTAGGACAATGGGAGGACTCATCACAATGGACACCATCATAATAGAGCTTACGTGACGCCAAAACTATCACACTCAAGTGGGCAGAGCCATCTAGAGGCTTGCCGGGGCTAAGGATGCTACTATGATATTGATATCAATCTGAAGGCCCCTTGCTGACGGGGAAGCTCTCAAACAAAATCTCAACATAAATATATAAGCCTATGTTGGTGTGTAGTTTTGAGACTCGAGGTTTTCCTGAATCTCAAGCCTACTCGATGCTAAACACTACTCCTAAAAAATATGCATAGTGCACCCATCGTCTTTAAACAAAGTTGAAACCATTGTTTTTCAAAAAATCTGAAACCATCATTTTTCAATGAAGCTGAAACCATACGATAAGTTGAAAGTGGGAGTATAGACTCCAAAACCATATGGTAAGCGGATTTTATAGAATTGAGTTGAATCATGAAAACATGCTTAACTTGTGTGGTATTGCCCAAAATCTTAAAATTAGGCATACTTGGAATAGACTTCATAAGTCAAAATCATAGATTCATACATGGGTAATTCATAGACTTTCGTTCATGCTAGGTATCTCATCATACTTGAAATCATAAATCATAAACTTGACTTTTCATGAACTTGCATAATTGGGCATAATTTTCCAAAATAGTGAAATCATGAATGTATAATCAAAATAGGTATAAAATCTACGCATAAATCTTAAAACATACTTTGAAATACGAATGTAGTTGACCCTTAATTAAGTCATAGATAATTTCATAAAATTGGGTTAAAACCCCATAAGATCATGGATTTGATCTGGAACTTGAATACATGGAATTGAGGAGAATTTGGAGCATGAGAGTGAAAGGAACTCTCATTCATAGCCCTACATACCAGGATGAACTAAATCTACACTTGTCTTTGAGAGCCCAAGAGATTTGGAGAAGAAATTTAAGGGATTAAGAGTGATCTTCAAAGGAGAAATCCTAATCTTGCATACATGGGGTTAAATGAATTAGGATAAGTTAAACTCCCTTAAAACCCTGTTTTCAGATCTTAAAATGACATAGTTTAGGGCTTGGATGCTTAGTATTTACAAAAATACCCTTAATGAATTCGCAAGAAAACTGTTATGTCAATTGTCACGACTCGTACCATGAGTCATACAATCCTCCTATGACTCGTGATATCCTCCTATACTGACCAAGTCCAAAACCTCCAATCCTCTAAATATTTCCATGAATCCTACTATGATACATAACACAATCCTATGAACCGTACCATCACCCATACAATCAATCACTTGCTAACCCCAAGGACTTACTAGGACTCCTGACGACAGGTCATACCCACATACTACTACTCGTACTGAGTACTCAAGGTTTGGGAAACCAAAAATCTCTACTATGAACCATAGGTCTTCCTATGACCCTACTACTAACCTACAACACATAGGTTGAGTGTACTGAAGCAATTCTCTAACTTTTCCTATTGATCACATTTCAAATCATGGATCTAGTCTTAGAAAATTTCTGGGTATTACAATCAGCTGCTCAGGGCATAAATACGGTGCCTCCAACTAAGGCGTCGGAATTGAAATATACCGAGTATGTAAGGAAGAAACTATAAGAAGATTCAGAGTACAGATCAACAGATAAATCAGATAATAACACTAAGTTAAAATGATATTAATAAAAAGGAAATCATAATTCAAGTAAAGAAAGTAGAACCTACCGGGCTCCCATAAGCCTAGCAAGTCCGACCTAACAAGATAAGTGAATAAGCAGATAATCAGTCGATACTTAGCTGATACAACTCACCTATGATCTCCTACGCCACACAGAGTCCATCTTACCATCGTACATAATTCAACTCTAGGCCCCTCAACGATCTCAGCTATCACCTAGTTTTCATCCAGCATCCACAGCTATCGAACAATAGACAATAGAAAGCAATAGACACCATATAACACAACATAATATATATAGACATATCAATTCAAAATCTAACATTGTCAGGGACACGCCTCGCGGCCTTACATGTCTAATGACACATACAAGAAAGGTGCACCATCAAGACTCAATGGCCCCACACTTGCAGTACCATAACCAGTGCATTAAAAATGCTTAACAACCACACACTAGCTTCACAACCCCAACACATTTTCCCAACCATCACGGAGTTGACTACCACAACCACTCTAGTCAGCTACGCCTCAGGCTTGACCCCTTACTGGAAATACTTAAGCAGTCGTTGGGTATCGCTGAGCCCTCAGAGGTAATCATATCAAAAACTGATCACAACATACATATATAAAAATTTAGCCTCCCGGTTAGGAAAAAGAACAATATCCCAGCCCAACTATCGTTACTACATAATTCATTCTTAATCTCTAGTCATGTTACCATTATTTACTAGAATACTGAACAACTCTATCCCTAGAACTTCATATATAGCTAGATTATACCACAGATAACACCAATCATTTAAATATGACCCAACATGAATATCGACACAATTTTAGTGGCAAGACCATTGCACCATTGGCTCTATTCAAATAAACCTATTAACGTAATAATAATCAACCCTTATCCTATAATCACCAAAAACATATATCAAGGACAACAACTACTACAATAATTTCATCACACGACCAATGACATAGACTAATCATCATTAAAGCTATTGCATGATTTCATGACCTTAATATGTGAGGTAAACATGTAATACCCCAAAAGTCCCTAAGATCAAAGCCGACACATGAAATAGAGAAAATAGGAAAACCTGCACCAGGTCACAAGACAAATTGTCAAGTGGTCCGTTAATCACTTGATGGGTCGCTAAGTGACTCAATAAGTGTGGAAGTTGGTGAAAATTATGAGTTTGAGAGAGTCTTAACGACTGGTGAAGTGATCTGTTAAGTGTCATGACAAATCGTTAAGTTGAGGCGTCAAGAGGAGATCAGAATGTTGATTTTTGTTCCAGTGGTTATGGATGGATTTTGATGATGCATCAAGTATCCTAATGGGTCATCTAACAGAGTAAATTTTCCAGTTGGATCATTAAGGGTATTGTCATATTTCTATGTACTAAACTCCTAAACTATGTCATTTTGAGCTCCTAAAGGGGTGTATTATAGGGTTTTATTCATTCTTAACCCTCATTCTACTCCTAACACTTAATTTCTCTTGGGCCTTCATGACAAGTTATGGTTCATCAACCCCAGGTATATCGGATAATGAATAGGGAATTTCTTCCACCCTCATGCCCAAGTTCATCTCAATATAATGAATTAAAGTCTCCAACCATTATTTTATGAAACTTTAGGGTTAGATCCAATTTTGATGGAAACTCTCATGATCTTCTATGAATTTTATTATCTTATGATTCAATCCATGTTTTATAATTATAAATTCATGTTTTCTACAAGTATCTCCCATGAACTTATGATTTTCAAGTTATGATGATTTTTCTCAGTTATGAATGATTTTATGAATCTCAAGCTTATGTATCATTGCCGACTCAACCGCATTATTTTCATGGCTAGTTCACATATGACAAGTATGACTATGATTTTCAACTAGCTCATGCAAAAGCAAGTATGTTTCATGATTATAACTATGAGTAATGTGTATGTTTTGAGAGTAGTATCTAGCATCGGGTAGGCTTGGGTTCAACACATCTAGGTCTTAGAACTACGTGCCACTTTATGTATATATATTCATGTTTGAGGCCTTGCTAGAGAATGTTTCCCCTATCCCAACGGGGCTCACATGTGATATCATACCTTTATCGTTCTTTACCATGGAAAGACTTAAGATGGCTCTGACAACTTGAGTGAGATAGTTGGGCATCATATGCTCATTTATGATGGTGTCGGTTATGATGAGTCTCCCACTATTCCTCATTTCTTAAGATATTCGTGTTCAGAATTTATCATACCATGTTTTATAGTATGATTGACCCATTGATCAGTTTATGAGGTTTTACTTATGATTTCAAACAAGTTAAACCAAATGATTTTGTTTCAAAACCTTGCGTCATCATGTTTCAGCTTATGATGAACAACTCATATTTATTACTATCTCATGATCATGTTTTTAGCATGTTGTCCTTAGTCTCATGTTTTGCTTATCTTACATACTCAGTACATTCAAAGTACTAACCACATACTTCTATGTTATATCATCTCATGATATAGGTATGGGTGATCAATATTAGCCTCGATGTTAGCTACATTCCCGCATCGATCCAGTCCAACCCAGGCTTGGGTGAGTCCTAATGATCAGATGTCATAACCCGAGCATAGACCCTGAATCGCGACACGAGATCTAGAATTGTGAATGGCTCCAAGCTAACCCATGGCATATACAAAGCATGAATAAGAGCATTTCTAAGCATAATTAAAGATAAATCATAATATAAGTGGAAATCTGCATAACATAAGATCATGAGTGTAAACATGAGGCGACACTACTGAACCATCTACATATAGCTGTTTGAAATGCCTCCAAACATCTGATGAGCTGATGGGACAATACCTTCAACTAGCTCGCTAAGTCTGAAACTAAAAGAAATATAGAAAAGAGACATAATAAAAACTAACATCCTCAGATAATAAGGACTCACCAAAACTCTGATCAAACTACACTGAGTGGGAGCGAGCTAACGACAGACCTGAAATGGATCACCCAAACTATATCATGATACTGTATAACATACATTATATGATCAATACTTAAAATGTACTGAGTATGTAGAGAAGTAAAACCTACTTGTTAAATGATAGTCTGAATTTATGAATATAAATCAATATAAAACATAAGAGTAAGGGAAACATGCTAAAAGTCATATTCCTGAAATAAGCATAATCATGAACTATTGATCATAAGCTAAACATAATGACCCAACATTTAGAAATAGAAATTATATAGCATGTCGTACTTGAAATCATAAGTGAAACCTCGTAAAATGATCAATGGGTTAGATGTACTACAAAACGTAATATCATAGATATGAACATGTGTAAATGAAAACATGAGGAACAATGGGAGGCTTTGTCAAAACCGACACCATCACAATAAAGCTTACATGATGCCCCAACTATCTCATTCAAGTGGGTAGAGCCATCCCAAGCCTTTCCAGGGCAAAGAACGATGAAGGTGTGATATCACTGGAGTGCCCTCGGGCGGGGAAAATACTCTCTTGAGAGGTCCCAAATAAGAATATGTACCTATGATGCCGTGTAGTTATGAGACCTAGGTCCTCAAAATCCCTGGCCTGCTCGGTGCTAGACACTACTCCCAAAACAAGCATATTGCTCATGCTCGTATTCTCAAAACATAGCTTAAATTTGTTTCTTAGGAGTCTTGACTCCAAACATCTCTATAAAACTGATCTTGTAAGCCTTGACTAAAATCATGATAAAAGATACTTGACTTTACATGGACTTTCCCAAATCCTGATATAATACATACTTGAAATAAGCTTCATAATTCGAAATAATGGAATCATATGTTTAAGAATTCATAAACATTCATGCATACTTGAAATCATAGCTCATAAGATTGAAGTTCATAAATCATGCATAATAGGGCATATACTTGAAATCATGAATTAGTAAGTAAATTAAAAGTCATATATGCCCTAATAACCCTAAATCAGCAATTTAAACATGAGAGAATTGAATCCATAGAGATAGCATGGAATTGGGTTAAACCCTAGAATTTAAACATAACATACTTGAAGACTTGAGATCATAGAATAGGGATGAAACTGGGCATGAGGTTGGAAGAATTTTCCCCTTCACAACATACCAATCTGGGTAATTGACTTCAAAACTTGTCTTGAAAACCTAAAAAAGATTTGATGAAGAACCTTAGCCTTGATCTTGAAAGAGGACCTTCAATCTACCGTTATTTTGAAAGAGTAAGGACTTAGGCTAGGTTAAACCTCTTAGTACACTCTTTAAGAAGTCCAAAATGATGCCACTTAGAGGTTAGAAGCTTAGGAAGTTACAAAAATACCCATGAGAAATCATATTTAAAAAGTTGACTGCTAGTCACCACGACCCTTACCACGAGTCGTACTACCTTACCACAACTCGTGGTTTCCTTCTGTCACTTTCCAGTCCAATTTCCTGGTCCTCTGATTCTTAAACCAAGGGCACTCACCAGGACTCATTGTTTCCTACAATGAGTCATTACATCACTCGTGGTTAGGTAACCCATCCTCTGTACTTTCACACCACAACTTCTTAGCACGACTCATTGTTTCTTGTAACGAGTCGTACCATGACTTGTCATATCAGGACTGCCTCTACAGGTGCAACCTAAAACTCATGACAATGGGTCGTACCCACTCACCATGACTCATGGTGTGGACTCGTAGTCTGGGAAATAAAATTTCATAAACTCCTTACAACTCATCTAACACTCCGTCCTATCATCCTATTAGTCGTACCATGATTCGTTCTGTGGAATTTTTCGGATTTTTCTGCTAATTCTGCTACATGTCCAGAGCATGATCATAGGGACTTTTGGGGTATTACTGTTACACCCCGTAAATTCTCGACATGTAGATGGCCTATTCGCATGTTGGTTAAGAGTTTTAGAATGTCATACATGCTAGGAAAAGGCCCAGGGAAAGACTGGATAAGCGACACGTCGAACCATCGCAAAAGGAGGCTGGCAGACCTCCTCCACGATGGCCAGAGTGTCACGGAGGCTAACCTCCGCGATGGCCAGCGTGTCACGGATGCTCACCTCCGCGATGGCCAACGTTCCACGGAGGTGAGGTGCATCCTCAAGTATAAAAGCACCAACTTCAGTTTTAATCAATTTAATTTCATTTCATTTCAAGAGAACGACAGAGAACAGAGCGGAACGGAGTTTTAATATAGAAATTCAACCGATTACACCGTCAAACGCAGTCCAAACTCAAATTAACTCCAGATACCGAAGTATAAAGCTGAAGAGAGCATTCTTGTGTAGTTAGTTTTGTGAAATTCGGTCGGCGAATCGTCGTCCTACTGAGCTAAGGTATGTGAAATTGCTCCAAATTAGTGTCATTATACTTCTAGCCCTAAAGTGAGCATTTCTCCCTTCTGGACTTTTGAGAAATAGCGAGTTTTCGGCCGTTTTTCGATAAGTCAAAGTTTGGGCTATATAT
>JACEIK010004587.1:109276-130442 GCA_018107945.1 Datura stramonium | reverse complement strand
TTTTCAGTGATTACAACTTGAGATGCTACTTGTGTTACTTGGTTGAGAGTTGTCCTTGTGTGGTTAATGATTCCTTTCAACAAAGCTTTACTTGATATAATGTTGTTGCCTTCTTGAAACACCTTCAATGTTTTGGTCTTTTGGGGTATTTCCTTCTCTTTTCGGTGAGCATTATGAGCATTTTTGGGTTGTCCTAGTTCAAGTGGTCGACGAAGTTTGATTGCGAAGAAATGTGACCTCTTCCTCAATAGTTGAAGTATTGTATTACTTGAGTACAAGCAACGATTCCAGTTTGGGGGTTTGATGAGTTGGTAATTTACTAACTCATTAGAATCTAAAGTTTGAGTTTTTGCTTAGTTCTTGAGTTGATTAGTTGGATTTTATGTCCTTTTTACTTTTATTGTGCGCAGGTGCCTAAGTTTGAATAAAAGAGCTAAAATGGGGATAAAATGGAGGAATTGAGCAGAAGTGGTGAGATGAAGGTGTTAACCGGCGTAACGCCGGTTGAGAAGATGATGGTCACTGCCTAGGCAGAGGAATGCCACCAGTGGTTCACGAATCACCTGTGGCGGAACACCGAAGGACGCTCAAAAAAATATGGAATTGGCATTTAAGGGCCGGCGGTTCACGGATTGGCATCGGCGAAGTGCTGGGTGAACCACCGAAGTTCACTGATAATGACTGAAGTAAGAAGAGCAAGCAGCCGTCGGTTCACGAATTTCATCGGTGAATCGCTGGTGCCTTCGTCAGTTCCAGAGCGATGCTATTAAGGGTAAAATTGTCCATTGCTGAAAAAGGAAGGAAAAGATACTCTGTTCTCCTTTCTTCTTTGGTATTATTTAGTTTCAACTGTAGTTGAAGGATAATTGTGCTTTTGATTTATCTACTCTTCTTATTAAATTCAATGACGCTTTTGATGATTGTGTTTTTGAATTTCTTAACTATGAGTAGCTAAAATCATTAACTAGAGGTGTGTGATGATGAATACTTAATTGGATTGGGTATTGCTAGAGTTAACTTCTTAATGTTCAATTAAGTGTAAATCTATTAGATTCCTTTCAATCTATTAATGAAAATCCATTGATGATGATATGGGTCTATCTATTTTTGCTTGATTATTGTCGAGAGAATAATTAAGTATTGAAAGGGAATCTAGTAGTGGGTATGGATGTGAGGCTGTAAAATTGGTTAGTAATGGATGAAGTTTACTTCCTTCTTCCTAATTAGCAACTAATAGCTAAGAATAATGAGGTTGCCGGGATCCAAATCAATTCGTGTGTTAAATTGCTGTAGAGTTTGAGAAAATTCTAGTTAAAGGTAGGCAATAGGCTGGGAAGCTGAGTCTACCTATTTTACAAGATTATTTACATTTATTGAACTTATGAAGTTAACCTGGTCCATCCCAATCTAATTAGTATTTTATCTACACTGCACCTATAGTATTTTACAAATATTGTCTACAACTTAGCCGATTCCTTCTAGTTTGAACTCCCTAAAGAAATTTAAGTAATCCTTTTGCAAAGTTTATTCCCCCAATTTTTGTGTTTTATGTTAAATTTATATGGTACAAGCTAAAATTAACTAATCAATCGACACTTGAATTCAGCACTCTCTAGTCCTCGTGGATTCACCCTATTAATTTTTGTCGAGTTACTACTTGTTTTGATACAACAACCGTGTATATTCTTTGATTTAAGAATATATTTTGGACATTATCTAGACTCTGGACCTCCACGCTAGTACAAGTTTTTGTATCTGATTTCTTTATTTTTGGTGGTTACTATTCCAATTCTCTTCTACTCCTCAAATTATTTGAATTATCATTCTCCCTTGAGTTCTATTCAGTGTTACTTGTGGAAGTGCTCCTTGTGGTATTGCAGTCTGCACTACAACAATTTTTCCTATTTGGTGTTGAAGTTCGTGAATGAACTTTTATATTTTATTCACAATCTTTGCTTGTTGCCCCATCCATTGATTCATTATTTTCCAAGGAACCGCTTGTTTGCAGAGCTCCCGCGGGGTCATTGGAAATTGTTCTGGTGGCCTATGGTAATTTTGATTACTATCGGCTGGAAAATTTGAGGATTTACAAAATTTTGATTATAAGTATTACCTTGATATCCACCACCACGGTTCTGCTAGCTAACATAGTACATGGATTCGGGATTCAAGGATGACTTTCGCTGCATAATTCACATGTTGTTTGCATCTGCTGCACTTGTTAAACCTATTGTATTTATCTTACATTTGGAGTTGTGACCAACTTATTAATTGATTGACTAGCTAGTCAATATCTAATTGAATAACAACTACTCATCTACCTCTGACCATGCCTAGGGTCTTTTGGCGTGATGAATCCTCTCGCTAGTCCCGGATAATCCGCTACCTGCAAATATCAAATTAAGAAAATTTCTATTTTATCATAACTCTTAGACATAATTTTCTATAGAGAGTCACATCCAATTGTATCCTAAACTTCTGCTTAACCCTCAATCAGTTATGACCTATAATCTCCTTCAAACAGATATGATGTGCGCAATCTCCCAAGTATCCTTTATACTTTTTCCATGCTCGAGCTAGCGATTCTCCACCTTTTTGAATGTACCCGTAGATCTCCTTCTCAAATCTTATCTACTAGATAAGAAGAACCTGTTGATTATTTTTCCTAGAAAAATTTATCAAGAAGTAATAAGTAGGCTCATTTTGCAACCACTCTCTTGCTTTCCCAATTGGTGAACAAGAGAATAGGGTCAGCTTCACATACTCATCTGAGACATTCTGATAATAGAAGTTTTCTAGCCTGCTATAACTTTTACAATTTTTCTAGTTAACTGCTGCTTGGAATAGGGTCAACTTGTAATAGAGTCGTATTCATGGAGACGTGTAAGATTGACCATCTAATTTGAATTCTTATTCTAACTATTTGAGCAATAGTTAACTAGAAAAAAATTGCAAAAAATTATAGCAGGCTAGGAAATGTTGATTTTAATAAGATGAGATAGAAGTCCAGGATCTTGGAAAATTAAAATCTGATTGAGTCATTCAATCCTTACACCTGGCTGATTTTTCTAACTTACTAGTTGCAGCCGATGTTTCTTATTGAGTGTCTTGACAATAACTGTAAGACAATTTACCAATTCCTAATACTTATATTTCTATGATTGTCGGATAATAGTAAAGTGCATCCATATTTCTTCTGTTTTAACTGAGCAAGACTAAATAGTATATTTCTGTAACAACCCCCAAAAAGTTTCTAAGATCAGATCCTATACTTGAAGCAAGTAAAACTAGCGTAAAGGACAATTTTCCATAGAATCCATCACATCACGCTTCATGGTGAGATACCACAACTCGTGACATAGTTCGCGATGAGCAATCAAGGTTTTCTATTTGAGTTCATGCCAAATGATGAGTCATTGGAGGACATGATAACTCGTTTTGTTGAGTCGTGGTGTAAGGATTAGAGATTTCACCAATTCAATTTCACTTCCACGACGGATAGATGTCACGACTCATAGACTAAGAGACTACTCATCCTAACCGTCTATCGTAAAGGAATCAAAAAGTGATCAGGAGGCCTCCAGACCATGAGAGGTCACCATGAGTCGTGGTAACACCTAATGACTCGTGGTACGCACCCCCTATCACCGGGACACCAATTTTCGATGAGATTGGGGTTATTTTAGTAATTTTCTATATTTTTATCACCTAAATCAAAATATTTGGGATTCTTTAGGGGGGCATTTAAGGGTTTCATGGTTCTTTCTTCTAGGTATGTAAGACTAACCTAAATAATGAATTCCATTCTTTCTCATGCCCTATATATGGTAAGGAGTTCATAGAAGTAAAGCTAGGGTTTTGGTACAAATTTCTTGATATTGGTCTTCTTCCTTATTTTTGAATTGTTTATTGTTGAATTTTCTTATCCTATTGTGACATATCTATTGTATCTCTTGATTGTTGATAATAATTCTACTCTCTTGATTAATGATGATATCTATTGACTCTTGATTGGTTAATTATAGTTTATACCTCTTATCCCATGAACCCAATTGCATGAAATTCATTATTTTTTAAGGCATTGTAATTTGAGATAAAGGGCATTATTTTCATAAAGTTGTGCAAATTTTTAAGAGAGTTTTTATATAGAGATTTTCAGATAGAAACTACAGCTAGTAGCATAATTTTCAAAAGCTAAAGTAAAGTTTTGTTTTTAAACTCACATTTTTTTGAGCATAGAAGCTCACAAGTTTTCAAAGAGATTTTGAGCAAAGGATCCTTAGCAAAGTACATAGATTTACAGATTTGAGCTAAGGATTTACAGAGAGTTTATAAACATCTATTATAACTATAGCTAAAATGCTTTATAAAAGATGTTTTTCAAATTGCCTCGTATAGGTATATTTATATGAGTGTAGTTTTAGGAGAATTATTTAGCACAGATATGGGTGAAGGTGTCACATTTCCTAGTCTATATCCTGACGAGATGACACACTGGAGTTACAAGTAACCCCAAGTCAACCCATGGTCTATTATACACCGATATTCTGAGTAAATACATAGCGAAGTTTTGAAATAATAAAATAAAATATTTTATGAAAAAGAATTCAAATCATAAGTTTACTACAACCGAAGCAAAATTGAAAATCTGGAAAACTCTATCCATTTTTGAAAGCTATCTATCTGATGAGCCGCTGGAACAAGCCCCAGCCAACTCCAAATCTAACCGAAAAGAAAATAAATCTGAAAGGAAATGTAATCCTCGTCCTCGAAAAATGAGACTCACCAATGATGCAAATGGAGAACTCTTGTAGGCGATCTCATAGCTGGGCCAGATTGAGATCCTGCAGCTATATCATAAAATGATACAACATAAAAAGGTATGCGTCAAGATTTCTGAATGTACCGAGTAAGTAGGAGAAACCATACACAAGGAATAAAATAACTAAATTGGAAAGACATGCAATGACAAACTAAAATTGCTAAAACCGACATCCGTGATAACCGAGATGGTCAAAATGACCCTGTTTGATGGTTGAAGACATGCCCTAAATCTGAGATACTAATCTGAAAATACCGTACTGAACTTATCTCGAACTAGCTAATCCGAGACTCGAACTGAGCTAACTAGTGAGAGTCTATAACGGACATATAACCACGTGAACTAGACGCGGGAGTCCGATGTATACACCCCATCGGTAGGACCCAATATACCTTTCCCGTGGATATAAAGGCATGAACTGAGTGATCACAGGTTTGGGGCCACGAGTCCAATAAAATATAACCTACAGTGGCAACATAGTTTTGGGAACTCGGGTGCCGGAACCCCGGTCCCCGGAAAGGTTAAGTCCTACCCTACCGGATAGTCCTAAACCGACTACTAAGTTGATAACTCGAAAACTGGGGCCCAAAGACTAAGTCAGAATACCTATTTGGAAATACCTGAGAGTCTTATCGGACCGGATTCTCAGACGTGGTGTTCTAAGACTGGTTAGAGCCGCTTAGCCGGGAAGCGTCATAACCGTCTGCAACAAACCGTAATATGAAATCGGGGTCCTAAAGCTAGTCAGAGCTGCTTATTTGAAAGTGTCATGACTACTAAAGGACCACTAAAATATGATACTGAGTCTAACACTGATAACTGGGAGGTATCATAGACACCTCAAGGATTAACTATAGTCAAACTAATCAGCCAACATTTTTTTTGAACAACCCCGATGTTGCTAAAAATCTGGACTGATACTAGACGGACATGATTCTGACTAAGATTTTAACATAAATTAAATACATGTGCACCCCAAAACTGGATAGAACTACGCACAGGAAAACTAGTTCAACTCTACAAGTTTTCTAATTTCTACCGAGCCGTGACTAGGGTCAATTATGCTACTAGATACAATCTTTCACAATTTTTAGAAATAGGGAATAATTAAGCATTTAATCATGTGAAATATTCCTTGAATCCACAAAGAAACTGCCTGAAAACTTTTACATTTTGAAACTGCAGGACTATAACTAATAAAGAAGAAATTAGACAAGGTTTTTAGGGACTCAGGGGAAGAACTATTCCCTTGTTTAATTTCCACATGCCTGATAAAGAAATCTGAAGAAATACCTTGAGATTCTGAGGAGAAGTGGACTGCCCTAGTTCTTCTCTTGAGAGTTCCTAAGAGAATTTTACAATTACTTTGCGAAGGTTTGAGTGGGGAATGAGGGAGAAGAACCATTTAATCTCCTCTAGAATCCTCTCTGAATTAAACTTAAACAATGTATTTTAGGACTAAATAGGTGAAAAATTACAAAATAACCCTGGAAATAAAATTTGGAAAATGGCTGATAGGGTCCCAATGGGTCACTTCAACGAGTCGTTAGTTGTAACCACGACTCATTGGAACTGGTCCTAGACTCACTGACTAAAAGATACTGACTTAGCAAAGGGGTTCACCACGACTCGTTGGATGAACCAACGAGTCATTGGTTCCTCCTGTGGCCACTGTACGAGGAAACCTGAGGGTCTAATGACGTGTGACATAATGACTTGTTGGTGGACCTAATGGGTTGTTGTGTCCGCCATTAGGTTCAATGGAAGGATTTCTGAAAAATGTCTAAGTTGACACGATGGGTGATGACCACGACTCGTTGTGGGAAACAATGGGTCATTGTTTCCACTGGGTCGTCACTAGAAGGGGGATTTCTGGGTTTTCACCCAACGACTCACAATGGGTTGTTGTTTCGATAATGACTCGTTGGTTGAGTCTGGGGTCCTGGAGAGGATTTCGTACTAGGAAACCAATGACCGAAAGGACAACTCATTGTTTCTCACTATGGGCCATTCCTTGTCTCGTGTCTCGAGAGACCACACCGCTGACCACGACTGACACAACGAGTCATTGGAGCTGACCACGACTGCTGTCTCGCCGGCTCGAGGTATTTTTTTTGGTTTTATTATGAATTTTTCCTACAAGGTCTCGGGTCTCGGTCTAGGAAAGTCTCTGGTGTTACAAAAGGGTTTAGATAACCTGTAAGCCCCAAAACTATGTAGCTAGTGTAGGCTAGGATCGTGTCATTGATTCGATCGACTCCTCGGACAACTATGGTAAGGGCTTATTGGATCCACACTTTAGTTTTGTCCTCCTCCGCCCCGACAAGGCTTTGGATAGCTCTCCTAACTTGGGAAAAAAGTTGGACATCATGTGCTTATTCATGATTTATATCGGTTACACAAACTCCCAACTAAAGTTATACAAATATATACATGTATTTTTTCCGTGAGATCATATTGATGCATAGTTTTATTGCATAATTGCTTTTACATATCTTCCATACGTGTGTTTTAATGCCTCATTTAGAGTTTCGTATATAGTTAGTTTATTTTTTCAGTCTAGATATTCTTGCTTAATTGTTGTTTCATTCAGCCATTTTACATACTGTACATTCAAATACTGATTCCACTTGGCACTGCATCTTATTATGATGCAGATTCAGGTTGATAGGACCACAGCTAACACTTCACTAGGATTTCACTTCATTTAACTTTTGGTGTGGCCTCCTACTTTCGGAGAGTCCCCGTCGAGTTTATTTTATTTTTAGTAGAGCTTGAAGTAGTCGTGTGAACTTTGTCCCGGCACCTATCTTCAGACATTAGAGGATTCATAGATTAGTTAGAGTTGAGTTGTAAATGCTACTTTTTAACATTGTTTGTAGTTTCCTAGCTAATAAATCTTATTTTTCTAAATTAATCTCATTACCATTATTACTTTATACTTTACTTTAAATCTCAGCTAGTAGTAAGCCAGGATAAGGGTCTGCTTAGATCACTAGCTGGTCTGAGTGCCAGCCACTTCTAAGGTATCACTGGGGTGTGACAAACTTGGTATAAAAGCTTTATATTCATAGAGTCTCAGGATTTTTATGAATCCACATCTATTTGTAATATCCCGAAGGTTCCTAAGACTAGATAAGAGGATTAGAGATGAGTTCAGCAGAAAACCTACATTTTTTCCTCACTATGACTCAACCTACGAGTCGTAGGTTGGTAGTACGGGTTGTAGGATGAACCGTGGACCAGGTTAAAGATTTTTGTTCCCCAGACCATGAGTCCCTACTATGAGTCGTAGTATGGATACAACCCGGTGATTAGGAGTCGTAGCACACTGAAGTTATCTAGTGATTGATAGTGCGAATGATGGTATTGTAACTCGTAGAACTATGTTACAGATCATAGTAAGATTCACGAAAATATTCATAGGGTTGGAGGTTTTATACCTGGTCGGGCATTTAGATGCCACGCGTCGTAAGAGGATTGTACGACTAGTGGTACGATTCGTGAAATCTGACAGATCAGTTTTTTCTGCGAATTCGTTAAGGGTATTTTCGTGAATCCTAAGCTCCTGAATCCTAAACTACATCATTTTAATCCCTGAAAGGAGTGTATTAGGGGAGTTTAACCTATTCTAGTTCATTCAACTTCCATGCATGCAAGTTTAGAGGGTTCCATTGAAGCTCAAGCTTAGCAATCCTCCCCTCCTCTAAATCTCTTGGCTTTCAAAGTCAATATAAGAATCAGTTTACCTAGGTATGTGGAGCTATGAACGAGACTTTTCTTCACTCTGTGCTCAAATTTCTCCGCACCATGAAATCAAGTGTTGATTCAAGTGTATGATCCTATGGGCTTTTATCCCACTTAGTGAAATTCTCTATAATTTATTTATGGGTCAATTCTCACATTTAAAAGCATATTTTAAGATCATGGGCTGATTTTTATACCTATTTTGATTATTAATTCATGATTTCAAGTTTTTAGAAATATTATGTTCAATTATGCAAGTTTCATGGAAAGTCAAGTTTATGATTTTATTATGAACGTTTTGAAAACTTTAAAAAAATAATTTATGATTTATTATTGATGAAATGATTTTCTTCAAGTATGCTTTATGAATTTATGAATCTCAAGTATGGTGATCTTCTCAAGCATGTATGTTCTTCATGATTTATGAGTTTATGATTTTGGGCTGACTCATGGACCCTTATTTCATGGCTAATCATGTATTTCATGATCAAGTATGATATGATTAAATAGCTTATATCATGTATGATTTTCACGATTATTATATGAGCCTTCACAGGCATGTTTTTGAGACCCGTGTCTAGCACCGAGTAGGCTTGACGTTTAGGTAAACTCCGTGATATCAAAACTACGCGCCAACCTAGATTTATATTTATGGAATCTAGGTGGGTCTCATTAGTGATATGCTATTTGCGTCCTTTGCCTAGCAAGCCTGAGCGACTATACCCACTAGAGCGATATAGTTGGGGCGTCATGTAAGCTCTATCGTGATGGTAATTCGCTAAGACGAGTCCTCCCATTGTTCCTTGGTGTTTCATGCATGATCACAATTATGCATATTTTTGGCTCAATTTATATTTTACAAGGTTTCTCTTATAGTTACGATTATGACTAGTTCATGAATAGTTTTGAAAATCTTGAGCCCTCATGTTTATGTTATGATTATCACTTCATGTTTGAAATGTCCTACTCATGAACTCTGCGAATTTTATTAGTCCGATTTTATTTACCTTGCATACCAGTACAAGTATTCAAAGTACTGACCGCCTACTTCCTATGCTGTATCGTTTTATGATACATGTCCGAGAGATTAGCCTCAGTCGCACCATTAGTCTTGGCTTTCATATTAGTATTGATAGCCAAGTGTTGGTGAGTCCTCATCTTCGAGGACACTCGCCTTACCTTGTTATTTTGTTATTTTAGTCACAGACTTTTTGTTGAGCTAGTTTGGGATGTCGTCCCATCAGCTCACTGCTATGTTAGAGGATTTTCGTATAATATGTATAAAACTCAACTCTTTTCTGTTGACTTATTTTATGATTATCACGTGCATACTTCGCTTATTCATGTTTAGTTTATCAATTTCCGCTAATTCATGCTCTTTAGCTACTATTTTCATGCCAAGGGTCGACTTGGAGCCATTTGTGGTTCTAGGTTGTCCTAATGCGGGTCTCACTTGGGTCGACACTAGTAGTGTCCTTCTTATGTGTGTAAAGTGCACCACATCTATAATAGGGAGACTAAGGTGGAATTAGGGAAGTACCTCCTTTCTTCATACTTAGATTCGTACATAGAGTTTAACTCTCTATAAAGACATCCTCCTAACTCACGTATTTACGTGTTTTAGATCATGCCTCCAAAATGTATGGCTATCCAGAAGAATGTAGCTAATCGCTCCATATACTAGGATGCGTACTAGAACAAGGCACACACCAGCCTCGTGTGATCCAAAGGTTAAACAGGCACCACCACTAGTGGAAGGGTTCCAAAGGCACCAGTTCCGTAGCCTCCTAGTGTTGGTACTAAAGGTAGGAGTTTAGAGGGCTATTCCGCATACTTACTCGCTGGTAGCTGCTCTCAGAGTCAGTCCATTATAGCCCCCTGCGCCTAGTTTCAATTTTCATGATTTATCAAGAGCGTCAAGGATTAGAGAGTTCTTAAGAGTGAATCTTCTAGTATTCGTAGGGTCTAGGGTTGATGAAAACGTAGAACTTTATTGATGAGATTTGGAAGATCTTGGAGGAAATGCATGCGATAGAGACAAAGAGGGAGTTGGAGTTTACTGCATTAGCTCAAGTAATTAGCAAAAATATGGTATCGTCAATGGGAGTAGGGACGAGGTGAGAACATAGCTCCAACAACTTGGGATAGTTTTAAAGAGGCCTTCTTGAACCACTTCTTCCTTCATGAGCTGAGAGAGGCGAAGGTAGAGGAGTTTGTGAACTTGAGGTAGTGCACTATGAGCAGTTGAAGAAGCATAGCTTTAAGTTCATTCAGCTATCTAGGTGTGCTCCGGTGATGGTATCTATCCAAAAGCCCTAAGATCAGACCCGAGGGTTGAAATGGAGAAAATAGTATTTTCTACACCAGGTCACAGGACGAGTTGTCCAGTGACCCGTGAGGTGCACCATGAGTCATTAGGTGAATCGTGGGGAGGAGGATGAGCTTGGTTGGATTTTTGGTTTTAGGGATGACCACGGGTGAAACCACGAGCCGTGGTTAGCCGCATGAGTCGTTAGGCTAGCCGTGGTCAAGGTCTTGCTTTGGATGTTGAAAAGTTGGCATCGTTCCCAAACGACTAGTCACCACGAAGTCATCGGGTACACCACAAGTCATGGTGTCCTCGTTGGTGACCCCGTGATGAGAAATTTCCAAGTGCTAGAGATGAGGCGCAATTTATAAGTCATGGTCAAGAATAACAAATCGTCTAGTCCCTCATTAGGACTGGCAGTGTGATTTTTCTGCAAAAATTTCAAAGGACTTTTCTATAATTTCCTAAACTCCTAGACTCTAAACTATGTCGTTTTGGGTATGTTCTCAGTGGGAGAATTAAAGGAGTGATCAACATTCCTCTCATTTCTTCTCTAAACACTCGACTCACGAAGAACCTTAGACAGACTCCTAGGCAAAGCTAGGGCATCTGACTTTTCTTCTCATTTTTCCAAGGATTTTATCGGGGTTTCTACACTGTGTATGTGGAGAATGGGAAGGTAAATGTCCTTCCCTTGTGCCCAAAAATCTATCTAAATTTTCTTACCGCTTCTTCGTCCCGAGACTTTCAAATTTGAGGAATTTTTCGACGCGTTTCTTGCTAAATCATGTGAAATGTTGTTCATATTGTTTGTTATTACTTCACTATCTAGAGAGCATGTTAATACTTGCTTCAAAAGTGACTTTAGCTCCTAATTCGATAAGTGTAGTAACTAGGGTCCCGATAATTGTATAGACATAATGTTGTTTGACTTTATCATTGTTGGAAATTCCATGTTATTACTATTAGATGAATTCTCAGTCAATTGCATGCTAGCTCAATTTCAGTCATGATGTTAATATCTTCAGTATCTTCCAATAATGTTAGCGACCGCCCGACTATAGCCGGGCTTCTTGAGGTGTCAGTAATGCCTTTCAGTTATCAGTTATCAAGGCTAATTATCAATTATCAGTTAGTTCTACAGATGATTACAACACTTTCAGATAAGCAGCTCTGACCAGTCTTAGAACACCAGTTACAGTATTTGGTCCGATACACTCTCAAGGTAATTTCCTGCATAAGTATCCCCGACTTAGTCTTGGGCCCGAGCTTTGAGCTATAAGCTTGGTAGTAGTAGTCATGTTAGGACTATCCAGTGGGAGTAGGACTTAGAATCGAGAAGGCCGGAGTTCCAGCACACCTAGATTCCTAGAACTACGTTGCCACTATAGGTTATTTTTTTCCCGAATGGGCTAGATAGTGATCACATAGTCCATGCCTTTATACCCTGGTAAGGTATATTGGATCCTATCGATGGGGTATATACATCGAACTCCACTTTTAGCTCACGTGGTTTTATGTTAGTTATAAATTCTCCCACTAGTCAGTACAGTCCCATTTCAATTCAGTTTAGCTCAGTTCAGTATCTCAGATCCAGTACATGCCTATGAACATCAACCAAGGTCTTTATTGACCATATCAGTTATATTTCAGTTGTATCACTGTTCAATATTTCAGTTGGTCATTTCATGTCATTTTAGTTGAGTTACTTGTTCTTTCATGCTTACTATATCTCTCACTTACTCAGTACATTCAAAGTACTGACGAATACCTTCCATTCTATATCATATCATGATACAGGCGCAGGTTCTCACTTCCAGCATCATTAGTAGTTCCCTCAGACGATATTAGTGGCAGCATTTGGTGAGTCCTCATCTTCCGAGAATAATATTTATTTTCAGTTAGTTCTTTTCAGTCAGATGTTAGAGTTAGCTGGGGGCTTGTCCCAGCAACTCATCATTTAGTTGTTGGCTTTCAGACATAGACATAGATATTCAACATTGTTTTTTTCCAGATGTAATGATACTCTTGTCAAATTAGTTTTCTTAAATGGTTTTATTTATTTAAATCTTCTGCTTATGTTTACTCAGTTTACCAGTGTAATGATAGACCATGGGTTAGCTTAGGGTCACTTTTGGCACCAAGTACCGTGTCTCATCCAGGGTATAGACTCGGGGCGTGATAAACTTGGTATCAGAACACTAAGTTTAGAGTATCGTAGGATGTCTGAAAGCCGCGTCGAGTAGAGTCCTTTTCATGGGTGTGAAGCCCTCCACACTTATGAAGGGGAGGCTACAAGGAATTATTAGGGAAAACTTCCTTTTTGTTCATACTCCTTATCATGCGATGAAGTTCAATTCCAGAAACATTCTCCTAACTCGTGCTTTATTTCGTTTCAGTAAAACTATGCGTCCAAAATGAGGAAACGGAAGGAGGGCTGGCAATGCCAATCAACCTACCCCACCATATCCAGCAGTCCCTTAGGATGACCAAGTATCTTCAGTAGAATTCAGAGTGGCAATCCAGCTGTTGGCTCAGACGATGACTAACCAGGTGAACCAACAAGTGGTTCCGGTGAATACAAATGGGTCAGCAGCAGCTTCTAGGGTTCGATACTTTACCCAAATGAACTCTCCAGTTTTTCATGGATCCAAGGTGGGAGAGGACCCAAGGAGTTTGTAGATGAGGTGCAGAAGATCACCCGGATTATGGGTGTTAGCTCTGCGGAGAGTGCTGATCTGGCCTCCTACCAGTCGAAAGGGGTGGCTCAGATTTGGTATGATCAGTGGAAGGAAGGGAGACCAGTAGCAGCAGAACCAGTAGAGTGGGAAGAATTCACCACAACATTTCTAGATAAATTCTTCTCTTGGGAGTTGAGGAGGCTAAGGTCACAGAGTTCATGAACTTAAAGCAGGGTAACATAACCGTGGAGGAATATGCATTAGAGTTCATGCAGTTGTCAAGGTATGCTCCAGAGATGGTAGCCGAGCCAAGGTCTCCCATGCTCAAATTCTTCAATGAAGTATCAAACCTGGTACTTAAGGAGTGCAGGACCGCGATGCTTATAAAGGATATTGACCTCTCCAGCCTCATTATTCATGCCCAGCAGATTGAGGCAGAAAAGTTGAAAGATATGGAACAGGAGAACAAGCGGGCTAGAACGGGTCAACCAAATTATGGCCACCAGAGGTCTGGCGGAAGTAGCCACACACAACAGCAGCAGCAGCAGAGGACTCCAACACCCACCTCAGCCAACGCCCTTTCTTTTCGATCCCGCAAGGATCGGAAGGTTAGAACATCTGACTCTCAATCCTAGAGTTACAGTGCTAGCAACCGTTACCCATCTTGTCCAAAGTGTGGCAGGAACTATCCAGATGAATGCCTCCAGGGAAAAGAGGGTTTCTTTGGATGTGGACAACTAGGACTGGCTAAAGGAGTGTCCATCTGCAGGATGGGGGAAATCACAGTCTACCACTTCAGCAACTCCAGCAAGCCGTCCAGCTCAGTAAGGTAACACTTCAGGTACAGATGGTGGTCAGCGCCAAAATTACTTTTATGCTTTGTCCTCTCGTTAGGATTAGGAAAGCTCACCTGATATGGTTACGGGTATGTTACGCCTCTTTCATATAGATGTGTATGCCCTACTAGATCTAGGAGCCACACTATCGTTCGTGACTCCCTATGTAGCTTTCGAGTTTGAAATTAGTCCAAAAGTCCTCTCAGAACCCTTCTCAGTCTCTAACCCAGTTGGCGAGTCAGTTAGAGCCAGCCGGGTGTATAGAAACTACGCAGTCTCAGTGGTGAATAAAGTCATTCCAGTCGATCTAGTAGAACTAGACATGGTTGATTTCGAACTCATTCTTGGAATGAATTGGTTGCATTCCGATTATGCCTCAGTCAACTGTAGAACTAGAGTAGTTATATTTCAGTTTTCAAATGAGTCAGTTTTAAAATGGACGGTTAGTAGTTCAACGCGTAAGGGTCGGCTTATTTCCTACCTTATGGAAAGGAATCTCATTTCAAAAGGGTGTATCTATCACCTTGTCTGGGTCAAAGATTCCAACTTCGATACCCCAACTATCCAGTCAGTTCCTGTTGTCAGTGAATTCCCTGACGTGTTTCCCGAAGATCTTCCTGGAGTTCCTCCCGAGCGGGAAATAGACTTCAACATAGACCTTCTTCCAGACACTCAACCTATCTCAATTCCTCCTTATAGGATAACTCTAGCTGAGCTTAAGGAGTTGAAGGAACAGCTAAAAGACCTCCTTGATAAGGGGTTTATCAGGCCCAACATCTCTCCATCGGGTGCTCCAGTGTTGTTCGTGAGAAAGAAAGATGGTACTCTCAGAGTGTGTTATCGACTACCATCAACTGAACAAAGTTATAGTTAAGAACAGATATCTCCTAACCAGGATTGACGACTTGTTCGATCAGCTTTAGGGAGCTAATTGTTTTTCCAAAAGCAGATCTTAGGTCGGGGTATCATCAACTTAGAGTCAGGGAATGTGACATACCAAAAACAGCCTTCAGAACTCGGTATGGTCACTATAAATTCTTGGTTATGTCCTTTGTACTAACAAATGCCCCTACAGCTTTCATGGATCTAATGAATAGGGTTTTCAAGATGTATTTAGACATGTTCGTCATTGTATTCATTGATGACATTCTGGTATACTCCAGAAATAAGGAAGAGCATGCTAACCATATGAGGATAGTGTTACAGACTCTCAGAGACCGCCCGTTGTTTTCTATATTTAGCAAATGTAAATTCTGGTTGAAGTCTATGGCTTTCCTTGGTCATATGGTATCAGGTGAAGGTATTCAGGTATATCCTCAAACGATAGTAGTGGTCAAAGACTGGCCAAGACCTACTTCCCCAACAAATATTAGAAGTTTACTGGGTCTAGCCGGTTATTACCGACGATTTATAGAAGAATTTTCCTCTATTGCGTCTCCTCTAACTAAGCTAACTCAGAAAAAGGTGAAGTTTCAGTGGTCAGATGCATGTGAGAAGAGCTTCCAGGAGTTGAAAACTCGACTCACTACTGCTCCAGTTTTGACCTTATCAGAAGGAACAGATGGATTCGTAGTATATTGTGATGCTTCCAAAGTTGAACTCTGTTGCATTCTGATGCAGCAGGGTAAGGTGATAACTTTTGCCTCCAGAAAGCTCAAGGTTCATAAGAAGAACTATCCGACTCATGATCTGGAATTGACAGCAGTGGTGTTTTCTTGAAGATATGGAGGCATTACCTCTATGGGGTTCACTTGGATGTTTTTACCAACCACAAGAGCTTTTAGTACGTGTTCAGTCAGAAGTATTTGAACCTTTGTTAGAGAAGGTGGTTGGAATTACTGAAGGATCATGACATGAGCGTGCTATACCACCCAGACAAGGAAAATGTGGTGGCTAACGCCTTAAGAAAAATGTCTATGGGGAGTGTTGCTCATGTTGAAGAGGGAAGAAAGGAGTTAGCAAAAGATATTCACAGGTTGGCTCAGTTGGGAGTGCAGTTGGTTGATTCAGCTGAGGGTAGAGTAGTAATGCAAAATGGGTCAGAATCCTCACTAGTTGTTGAGGTTAAGTCAAAGCAAGATGAAGATCCCATACTGCTTAAGTTGAAAGAATCAGTTCTCAGAAAAGAAGTAGAGGTTTTCTCCAAAGGGGAAGATGGTGTGCTTCGTTACCAGGGCAGACTATGCGTTCCGGACGTGGGTGACTTGAGACAACAGATACTGGAAGAAGCACATAGCTACAGATATTCTATCACCCAGGTGACACTAAGATGTATTGTGATCTACGGGAAATCTACTAGTGGAACAACATGAAGAGAGATATTACAGAATTTGTGGCTAAGTGCCCGAACTGCCAGCAGGTTAAAGTTGAACATCAAAGACCTGGAGGTATGACTCAGGATATCAGCATACCCACGTGGAAGTGGGAAGAAGTGAATATAGACTTTATTACAGATCTACCTCGTACTCGTCGACAACATGATTCAATTTGGATAATAGTAGATCGGATGACCAAGTCAGCACATTTCCTCCTAGTTAAAACTACAGACCTAGCTGAGGATTATGCTAGGCTGTACATTCAGGAGTTAGTCAGACTGCATGGGGGCCCTTGTCCATCACTTGAGATAGAGGTACCCAGTTCACCTCGCATTTTAGGAAGTCATTTCAGAAAGGACTCGGCACTCAGGTCAAGCTCAGCACAACTTTTCACCCTCAGAGAGATGGACAAGATGAGCAGACCATTCAGACCTTAGAAGATATGTTGAGAGCTTGTGTGATTGATTTCAAGGGCAGTTGGGATGATCACGTACCTCTCATCAGGTTTGCATACAACAACTACCACTCTAATTTTCAGATAGCCCCGTTTGAGACATTATATGGTAGGAGGTGTAGGTATCCTATAAGGTGGTTTGAAGTTGGTGAATCTATCTTGATAGGACCAGACTCAGCTCATGAAGCTATGCAAAAAGTGCAACTTATCAGGGAAAGGTTGAAAACAACTCAAAGCCGATAGAAATCATATGCTGATGTGAGGAGGAGAGAGTTAGAATTTATTGTAGATGATTGGGTGTATCTAAAAATTTCACCCATGAAAGGGGTGATGAGGTTAGAGAAAAAGGGAAGCTCAGTCCGAGGTATGTAGGACACTATAGGATTTTGAGGCAAATTGGTAATGTAGCCTATGAGCAAAAATTACCTACAGAATTAGCATCTGTGCACCTAGTCTTTCATGTGTCACTATTAAAGAAGTGCATCGGTGATCCGAGCTCAATTTTTCCATTAGACAATGTGGGAGTGAAGGATAGCCTCTCTTATGAAGAAGTCCTAATTCAGATCCTAGACCATCAGGTCCGTAAGTTCAGGAACAAGGAAATCGCTTCCGTGAAAGTCTTATGGAGGAACCAGTTAGTGGAAGGAGCCACATGGGAGGCCGAAGAAGACATGATGGAAAATATCTTCATTTGTTCCCTTCCATTTCAGTTTCAACATCAAGTATTAAAATCCTTTTTAGTACTCTATTCAGTTTGTTCAGTTCATGTGCCCTAAGTTTCTCTCATGTCAAAGTATGTATGTATGGTTCATGAATTCAGTTCACCATGTAGTTCAGTCCGGAGTCAGTCACTTCGTCAGTTATCAACTTTAAATGTTCAGTATTTGGTATGATGATTACATTTCTTAGATTTTCAATGTGCTTACCAACATTTAGGGATGAATGTTCCCAAGGGGGAGATATTTTAATACCCCAAAAGGCCTAAGATCAAACTCTAGGGTTGAAATGGAGAAAATAGGATTTTTTTGCACCAGGTCACAGGACGAGTTATCCAGTAACCCGTGAGGTGCACTACGAGTCAATAGGTGACTCGTGGGGAGGAGGATTAGCTTGGTTGGATTTTTAGTTTTAGGGCTGACCACGGGTGAGACCACGAGTCATGGTCAGCCGTACAAGTCGTTAGGTTGGCTATGGTCAAGGTCTTGCTTTGGATGTTTAAAAGTTGGCAGTATTTCCAATGACTAGTCACCACGAGTCGTGGTGACCCATGATGAGAAATTTCTAGTGCTGGCGATGAGGCAGACCATGAGTCATGGTCAGTACAATGAATTGTCTAGTCCCTCATTAGGACTGGCAGTGTGATTTTCCTGTGAAATTTATAAGGACTTTTCCGTAATTTTCTAAACTCCTAGACTCTAAACTACATCATTTTGGGAACGTTCAGGAGAGAATTAAAGGAGTGATCAATGTATTCCTCTCATTCCTTCTCTAAACACTCAAACTCAGTACGAAGAACTCTCAAACAGACTCGTCAAGGAAAAGCTAGCGCATTCGACTTTTCTTCTCATTTTGCTAAGGGTTTTCTCTGGGATTTCAACACTTGGTATGTGAGAATTTAGCAAGGGAATTGTCCTTCCCTTATGCCCCAAAATCCATCTAAATTTTTTTATCAGTTTTTCGCCCTGAGACTTTCAAATTTAAGGAATTTTTTGGTCATGTTCTGATTAAATCATTTGAAATGTTGTTCATATTGTTTGTTGCTATATTTCCACTATCTAGTGAGAATGTTGATACTTGTTTCCTGAAAAGTGACTTTAGCCCTAATTTGATAAGTGTAGTAACTAGGGTCCAGCATAATTGTATAGACATAATGTTGTTTGACTCTATCATTGTTGGAAATTCCATGTTATTACTATCAGATGAATTCTCAGTCAGTTGCATGCTAGCTCAGTTTCAGTCATGATGTTAATATCTTCAGTATCTTTCAGTAATGTAAGCTGATCAGTTTGACTATAGTCAATTCATGAGGTGTCAGTAATACCTCCCAGTTATCTGTTATCAGTATCCGCTATCAATAGTTAGTTAGTTCTATAGATGGTTATGACGCTTCCAGATAAGCAGCTCTGACCAGTCTTAGAACACTAGTTACAATATTCGGTTCGATAAGACTCTCAGGGTACTTCCAGATAAGTATCCCTAACTTAGTATTGGGCCCCATATTTGAGCTATTATCTTGGTAGTAGTAATCATGTTAGGACTATCCAGTGGGAGTAGGACTTAACACTGAAAGGGTCGGGGTTCCATGTCACGTCCCAAAATACCCCCTAGACGTGAATGGCACCCGCTAACACCATCACCAAGAGAACCTATTTTCCAAACACTTAACCTTTTCTATAAGCATTGAAATACAATATATGCAACTCCAAACACATCAATAGTCATCAAAATGAAATAATTATCCAACCAAACTCAAGTCTCAATTCATAAGAAAGCACACGATCGTTTAAGTAATGTATCTCTAGTACAAATCTCACACAAAGATCATGGAGCATCTAATAGAGTTAAATGAGTTTAGCTGTCGGGCATGCAAACCTCAAGAAAAGAAAAAATATATATAAAGAGTAGATAAAGCTGAAATGATAGCCTCCACGAATCGATGTGAAGGCTCACCTCAGCAACAAAATCTACGCGAAAGTACTCATCAGCCACTAGTCTCACTTCCCGTAACAGAATCTGCATAGACATGAAAGTAAGGAGTGAGCTATATATGAATACAACTCAGTAAGATCCTCAACCCGCCACTTTAATACCCCTGGAATAAGTTTTAGAAAATGCAACCACAACGAGCACATAAATAATATGCACAACAATATATTTTCAAAATGTAAAACTCAGTAAAGTCCAAACAAATTCTCAACAAGATCATTATATATATATGGACTTGTCAAACGGCAGTGAAAGAGATCAACCTAACACCCCGATTAGCCCTCGACAACATATATAATTCCCCAATAGTATACTACGACAGCAAGTATAAGATCCATAACATGCTAAAGTAGCGCATGTATTCCCATAGTAACTATATTATGGCAGTGAAGGAAAGATATCCAACGCCCCAACGCCATGGTACGAGACCATGCCACACCACAAATCAATTATGAAATAGTTTTCCTTAAACAAATATTTTTCTCAAAGTAACATATATGCAGTTGGTTAATGACCACCGATTCTTTCAAGTACACGCTTGTCCCAAAACATGGACCAGGCAGACAAAACACAAATTTTAAAACAGACTTAAAAAGCAAGCACCAAATCTTAAAGTCTCACTTACCTCAAATTTACAACTCAAGCACACTTTCCAATATTTCAGAACTATGCTCTCGGGTCTCCAGATCACCTAAAACTACACAAAAATGGATTTATAATGATTAAAAATTCTTCGGTAGAAGTTTGCTTAATTTTTAACAAAAGTCAAATTTGCGGTCAAAGGTTTGACCAAAAAGTCAACTCTGGTCAACGGGGCAGAATTTCCGAACTATGCCACCAACAGATTCTCCTTGATGAGAGGATTCCAGAATATTAATCAAAATCGAATTTCGATAATGTTTTCCTTTTCAAATTGATGATTTAGGTTGAAGAACCCTTGGACTAAACTTTCTCAATTCTTCAAAATTTCTCAATACTCTATCCTATAAACTTTCTTATAATCGCGTAATAAACTCAAGAAAAAGATTAGGATCATTACCTTGATGCTTTGGATCAAAAATCCTTATTCTTCTCTCCTCTTTTCTTCTCTTTTATCTTTCTTTCTTCTCTCCTCTTCTGCGTTTTTTTTCTTTCTGCGTTTTTTCCTGTTGCGTTCTGGTTTTCCAGCAGAAATAGCATTTTATTTCTAGTTGAATTAGGATTTGGCACTTATTATTATTATTATTAATTATTTTAAACTCTTATCTTTATTTTTTCTTTTATTGCTTGATTACTAAATAATCCTTTATTAAATTAG
>JACEIK010004587.1:75477-107059 GCA_018107945.1 Datura stramonium | reverse complement strand
TGCATCACAATAAATGGTGAAACCACCCTCCGCTGTAGGTAACGTCAAAATCGGAGTCGTAGTCAATGCGGTCTTTAATTTCTGAAAACCTTCTTCACATTCATCAAAACATTGGAATACTACACCTTTCTGAGTTAAACGTGTCAATGGAGTGGCTATCAGCCCTCTACAAACCTTCTGTAATATCCAGCTAGTCCTAAGAAGCTGCGTATCTATGTAGGAGTACTGGGTCGATGCCAATCTCAAACCGCTTCAATCTTCCTTGGATCAACTTGGATTCCATCCCGTTACACTACGTGTGCCAAAAATGAAAATGTGCCCAACCAGAACTCACATCTCGAGAACTTGGCATAAAGCTTTCGTTCTCTAAGTGTTTGTAGCACAACTCTCAGGTGCTGTTCATGTTCTACCTCATTCCGAGAGTAGACCAGAATAACATCAATGAAAACAATCACAAAATGGTTTAAGTATAGATTGAATACCCTATTCATGAAGTCCATAAATGCTGCAGGTGCATTAGTCAACCTGAAAGACATCACCAAAAATTCAAAATGCTCATATCTGGTCCGAAAAGTTATCTTAGAGATATCCTTGGTCTTGATTCTCAGCTGATGGTAACCTGATCTCAAGTCAATTTGGGAAAAGTGAGTAGCACCCTGTAGCTGATTGAATAAATCATCAATACGAGGCAACGTATATTTATTCTTGATCATCGCATTATTCAACTGTTTGTAGTTAATGCACATTCTCATTGTACCATATTTCTTTTTCACAAATAACACAGGTGCACCCCAAGGCTATACACTAGGCCTGACGAACCCCTTATCAAGTAGCTCTTGGAGTTTAACCTTCAATTCCCTCAACTCAGCTGGATCCATACGGAATGGAGGAATAGAAATAGGTTGAGTTCCTGGGACTAAATCAATAATGAACTCAATTTCTCTTATTGGGGGTAGCCCAGGAAAATCTTTTGGAAATGCATCAACAAATTCTCGAATGATAGGAACATGTCAATACTAACATCCTCCACTTGAGTATCATGAACGATAGCAATAAAATCCAAACACCCATGATTAATCATTTGACGTGCCTTTACATAAGATATTATTTTTTCTTGGGTCACAAGAGTCAAGCCTTTCCACACTAAAGGTGGTTCTCCAGGAAAACTAAAACGTATAAGCTTATCAACTAAAGCATAACATCATGACAACTAATCCATACCCATAATCACATCAAAGTCAGATATGGGTAACTCTAGTAGATCAACTACGGTGTCCCTATCCTAAACAGATATCACATAGTCTCTATAAACTCAATCCACTGCCAAAGTCTCCCCTACTGGGGTCATAACCATATATGGAACAATAATAGACTCAACTCTTCATTCTAAGAATATAGCAAAAGATGGAGATACATACGAATACATAGAACCAGGATCAATAAGAGCATGTGCCCCATGAGAATTGACAATGATAATACCTGTGACTACTGCATTAGATGCCTCGATATTCTATAAGGCCATAATGAAGAATCTTGGTGGTCCACCTGCTCCCTGAGCAACCTGTGCACCTTGTCGACCCTGTCCACGAGCACCCATTTGAGTGGCCCTAGCTAGCTGAGCCTGAGCAGGTGTGCCTATAGCAGTTCCCTGCAGATGTGTCGTAGCCTAAATAGTACCAGAGTTCCCCTTAGGACAATATTTAGCAATATGCCCCTTATCACCATAAGTAAAACAAGGACCAGCAACCCCATAGCAACAACCACCATAAGCCTTCCAAAATTAGGACACTTATGATATGGACTTGACTGATATGGGTTGTTATCCTTTCTCTGCATCTGTTCTTGACCCTATCTAGCTGGATTATCACCTCTCTAAGATTCTACCACTGACTTTGACTGTGTAGGCCTGGATTGCCCACAATGATGGCCATTCTTTCCCCCCAGATGGAGCACCACTGAACCCGCCCGTGTTACGTGTCCTTTTTATATCTCGCTCAGCTCTTTCCATTTCTAAATAGGATTCACAACGGAGGGCAGTGTCAACTATGTTTGAATAGGTGCCACTTCGCACATCTCATATCACAAAACCACAATAACAATTCTCAAGTCCATCCACAAATCATCTCACCTTCTCCCTCGGGTCTTCAACTAAAAATACAACATACTTAGACAATTCAGTAAACTTAGCCTCATACTCTTTAATTGTCATAGCTCCCTAGTGTAGGTTATTAAACTAACGTCTCATGTCATCTTGTTTTCTCAGGGGAATGAACCTGTCCTTAAACATTGTTGAAAACTCTGACCAAGTGATACGTGGTAACCCTACTTGTCTACCTCTCTGAATTGAACTTCACCATGACTATGCAGACCCTGAGAATAGGAAAGTGGTAAATTCCACACCTTGAGTCTCCTTCAACCCTAATATAATCAGTATCTTTTCACAACAATTAATGAACTTCTAAGGCTCAATATAAGTTGGCATCGCATCGAACTCGGGTGGCTTAAGATTCATGAAATTCTTAAGATCTTTGGACTGCCCAGTAGTTGCAATTGAATGAACAGTTGGCTGATGGGTCAACTGGGGTGTTTGTGTAGCTGCAACATTCACTAAACTTGTGTTTGTGCTTGAGAAGTAGTTTGAGGACATGTAAGTCCACCATGACTAGGCACCAATGCCTCTAACACATTCAACAATCTCATCACTACATCTGTAGGCAAGGCAACAGTAGGTACAACAGCCGGCACTATCTATAGAGCATCTTGAACAACTTGTTCCTGTATTTCCTCTGGAGCAACAACTCAGAGCTGACTCCCATTCACAATTTCAGGCTGAGGATTGGCCTGTGGCCTAGTCTGAGCCCTTGTTTGATGGGCCCTAACTCGACTACCACCGGGGGTAGTACCATGTCCGGCACCCCGTTCAACTGGTGCCTTTTATCGACTAGAAGATGAAGACGCACGTTTCTTATCCAACTACGAAATAAATATTTCAATATTAGACACGAATCAATTAAATGCATGAATAAAGAATCAAAGAAGGGAAAACATCCTAAATGTTCGGTAGCCTCGAAGTCATAAGTATGGTCGCCTACGTACCCATGAACAAAACTCTACTAAACACTACTCTATGACCTGGGACTTAAAGCCTAAGCTTCGAACCAACTTTGTCACATTCCAAAATACCTCCTAGACGTGACTGGCACCCGCTAACACCATCGTCAGGTGAACCTATTTTCCAAACACTTAACCATTTCTATAAGCATTGAAATACAATATATGCAACTCCAAATACATCAATAGTCAAAAAAATGAAATGATTATCCAACCAAAATCAAGTCTTAATTTATAAGAAAGCACACGATTATTTAAGTAATGTATCTCTAGTCCAAATCCCACACTAAGACCATAGAGCATCTAATAGAGTTACACGAGTTTAGCTGTCGGGCATGCAAACCCCCCCCAAAAAAGAAAATATATATAAAGAGTAGATAAAGCTAAAACAATAGCCTCCATGAATCGATGCGAAGGTTCACCTCAGCAACAGAATGTACGCGAACGGACTCATCAGCCACTAGTCTCACCTCCCGTAATAGAATCTGCATAGACATGAAAGTAAGGAGTGAGCTATATATAAATATAACTCAGTAAGATCCTTGACCGCCACTTTAATACCCCTGGAACAAGTGATAGAAAATACAACCACAACGAGCACAAAAATAATATGCACAATAATATATTTCCAAAATATAAAACTCAGTAAAGTCCAAACAAATGTTCAACAATATCAATATATATATATATATATTGGAACTCACACTCAGGACTTGTCAAGCGGCAGTGAAAGAGATCAACCTAACACTCCGACTAGCCCTCGATAGCATAAATAATGCTCCAATAGTATACTACGGCAGCAAGTACAAAGCCTCTAACATGCTAAGGTAGTGCATGTATGCCCCTAGTAACTGTATCACGGTAGCGAAGGAAGGATATACAACGCTCCAATGCCATGGTATGAGACCACGCTACACCACAAATCAATTATGGAATAATTTTCCTTGAAAAAATATTTTTCTCAAAGTAACATATATGCGGTTGGTTAAAGACCACTGATTATGCCAAGTACATGATTGTTCCAACACATGAACCAGGCAGACAAAATATAATTTTTAAAACAGGTTTAAAAAGCAAGCACTAAAGCTTAAAGTCTCACTTACCTCGAATTTACAACTCAAGTACACTTTTCAATATTTCAGAACTATGCTCTTGGGTCTTCGGATCATCTCAAACTACACAAAATGGGTTTAGAATGGTCAAAAATCCTTCGATAGAAGTTTGCTTAATTTTTAACAAAAGTCAAATATGCGGTCAAAGATTTGACCAAAAAAGTCAACTCTGGTCAACGGGACAGAATTTCTAAACTATGACCATCAATAGATTCTCCTTGATGAGAGAATTCCAGAACATCAATTAAAATCAAATTTTGATAACGTTTTCCCTTTCAAATTGACGATTTAGGTTGAAGAACCCTAGGGATAAACTTTTTCAATTCTTCAAAATTTCTTCATGTTCTATCCTATAAAGTTTCTTATAATCACATAATAAACTCAAGCAAAAGATTAGGATCATTACCTTGATACTTTGGATAAAAAATCCTTATTTTTCTCTCCTTTTTTCTTCTCTTTTCTCTTCCTTTCTTCTCTTCTCTTCTGCATTTTTTTTTGTGTTAATTTTTTCTGCTGCGTTTTGCTTTTCCAGCAGAAATAGCTTTTTTTCTTGTTCAATCGGTCTTTGGCCCTTATTATTATTATAAATTATATTAAATTCTTATCTTTTTTTCTTTTATTGCTTGATTACTAAATAACTCTTTATTAAATTAGGGTTATTACATTCCAGCGCACCCAGATTCCCAGAACTACATTGCCACTGTAGGTTATTTCTTCCAGAACGGGCCCATATAGTGATCACAAAGTCCATGTCTTTATATCCTAGCAAGATATATTGGATCCTATCAATGGGGCGTATACATCGAATTCCACGTTTAGCTCACGTGGTTATATGTCAGTTATAGACTCCCCCACTAGTCAGTACAGTCTCAATTCAGTTTAGTTTAGCTCAGTTTAGTATCTCAGATCCAGGACATGTCTATGACCATTAGCCAGGGTCTTTATTGAGCATATCAGTTATATTTCATTTGTATCAGTTTTCAGTATTTCAGTTGGTCATTTCATGTCATTTTAGTTCAGTTACTTGTTCTTTCATGCTTACTATATCTCTCACTTATCAGTACATTCAAAGTACTGACGCATACCTTCCATGCTGTATCGTATCATGATATAGGCGCAGGTTCTCAATCCCAGCATCGTTAGTAGTTCCCTCAGACGATATCAACAACAACATTTGGTGAGTCCTCATCTTCCGAGGATGATATTTATTTTAAGTTAGTTCTTTTCAATTAGATGTTAGAGTTAGCTGGGGCTTGTCCCAGCAACTTATCATTTAGTAGTTGGCTTTCAGACATAGACATAGATATTCAACATTTCTTTTTTCCCAGATGTAATGATACTATTGTCAAATCAGTTTTCTTAAATGGTTGTATTTATTTAAAACTTCCACTTATGTTTACTCAGTTTACCAGTGTAATGATATACTATGGCTTAGCTTGAAGTCACTTGTGGTACAACCTACCGTATCTCGTCCAGGGTATAGACTTGGGGCGTGACGGTATCAGATATGAGGGTTAGGATGAGGAAGTTCGTGTTCGGGTTAGGCAAGCACGTGAAGAAGAAGTGCAATGGATCTCTATTGATCAGTGACATGGACATTTCTAGAATTATGATGTATGCCTAACAGTTAGAGAAAGATAAGCAGAAGGATAGAGAGGAGCATCAAAGTAAGATGGACAAGATAGAAGGTAATGAGACCACACAATAGAGGAACAAAAATAGAAATAGGTCCATCAGAAAGAGGTCCTTTTGACCTACACAGTCAGCCGCTAATGCTCTAGCTCCAGGTAACAAGAATGATCATAGGTCCCAAGTGCAAGGTAATATGGTTAAGGGAACCCACGACACCCACTATGTGGCAAGTGTGGAAGGACCCACTTGGGTGAGTGTCACTCGGGTAGAGATTAATGCTATGGATGCGGCCAACATGCCATATTTTAGGAGATTGTCCATCAGGACAGAGCAATGGGGTAATAGTTCTCAGTCTACTCCCTTAGTAGGAAGAGTTGCCCAAAAGGGCACTAATTCAGGGACAAGCAGAGGTCATGACCATCTGTATACTATGTCTACTTGCCAGGATCGAGAGAATTCCCCGGATGTTGTCACTGGTATGTTAAAAGTCTTCTCTATTGAGGTGTATTCTTTACTTAATCTAGGTTCTACCTTATCTTTTGTGACTCCTTATGTAGTTGTTAAGTTTGGGATATTCCCAAAGTAACTCTTAGAGCCTTTCATTGTTTCTACTCTGGTGGTGAGTCAGTCCTAGCCAGGAAAATCTACATAAAGTGTATCATTTCAGTCCATCATAAAGACACCATAACTGACCTAGTAGAGTTATACATGGTGAATTTTGACATCATTCTAGGCATGGATTGGTTGCATTCCTGTTATGCGATAGTTTAACTGTAGGACCTAAGTAGTAGAGCTTCAATTTCCCAATGAGCCAGTGTTTGTGTGGGAGGATAGTCCTGTTATGCTTAAGGGTCATTTTATTTCATACCTTAAGGCCAAAAAGTTAATCTCTAAGGAATGTGTCTATCACTTAGTGAGAGTGAGAGACTCTAATGCAGAGACACCATCCCTTTAGTCAGTTCCAGTTGTAAATGAGTTTCTAGAGGTCTTTCCAAATGATCTTCCCTTAGTTCCTCCCTATATAAAAATAGATTTTGGGATACATGTTCTAACTTATACTCACCTGTCTCTATTCCTCCATAAAAAATGGCTCCAGCTGAGTTAAAAGAGTTAAAGAAGCAGTTAAAAGATCTTCTAGATAAGTGTTTCATTCGCCCTAGTGTTTCACCTTGGGGTGCTCCAGTTCTCTTCGTACAAAATAAATATGGTACTCTTAAGATATGTATGGATTACTGTTAGTTGAACAAAGTTGCTATCAATAATAAGTATCCCTTTTCAAGAATCGATGACTTGTTCGACCAACTATAGAGTGCCACTTATTTCTCAAAGATAGACCTCAAATTGGGGTATCATTAGTTAAAGTTTAGAGAGTGTAATATTTCCAAGATAGCTTTCAGGATCCGTTATGGTCATTTTGAATTTGTTGTTATGTTCTTTGATTTGACTAACGCTCCTACAACATTTATAGACCTCATGAGCAGAGGGTATAAACAATATTAAGATATGTTCTTTAATGTGTTCATTGATTACATTTTGGTTTAGTCTAAGAGTGAGGAGGATCATTCTAGTCATCTCAGAATAGTCCTTCAGACACTTAAGGACCGTGAGTTATTCGCCAAGTTTTCTAAGTGTGAGTTTTTCCTAAAGTCAACGGCTTTCCTAGGCCATATATTCTAAGTGTATTCAGGTTGAATCTCAGAAGATTGAGGCAGTAAAGAGTTAGCCCAGACCCATAACCCAACTGACATCAGGACTTTCTTGGGTTTAGTTGGTTACTACAGGAGGTTAGTAGAGGGATTCTCAACTATTGTTGCTCCTTTGATTAAGTTGACTTAGAAGAAGGTCAAATTTCAACGGTCTGAAGCTTGTGAGAAAAGCTTTCAGGAATTGAAGACTCATTTGATTATTTCTTTATTGTTGACCTTACTAGAGGGTACAAATGGCTTCGTTGTGTATTGTGATGCATCCAAAGTAGGAATTTGTTGTGTATTGATGCAAAATGGTAAGGTTATTTATGCCTCCAGACAACATAAAGTCTATAAGAAGAATTATTCGACTCATGACCTCGAGTTGACAGTGCTAGTGTTTGCATTGAAGATTTGGGGATATTATTTCTATGGTGCGCATGTTGATGTATTCACAGACCACAAGCTCCTTCAGTATATGTTTAGCCAAAAAGAGTTGAATCTCAGACAAAGAAGGTGGCTGGAGTTGCTAAAAAATTATGACATGAGTATTCTCTATCCACCCAAGTAAGGCTAATGTAGTTGTTTAATGCTCTTAGTAGGCCATCTATAGGAAGTACAACTCATGTAGAGAAGGAGAAGAAAGAGTTGAATAAGGAGGTGCATAGACTCTCACGCTTGGGAATCCATCTTTTAGACTCTGAAGAAGGTAGTGTGCTTGTTCAAAACGGATCCAAATCATCTCTAGTGGAAGGAGTTAAGGAAAAGTAGGACCGAGATCCCCTTTTGCTTCAATTGAAGGAATATTTACACAAGCAAAAGGTGTTGGTTTTTGCACAAGAGGGAGATGGTGTTTTGAGGTATCCAGGAAGATTATGTGTCCCGAATATAGATGGTCTCAAATATAGGATCATGGAAGAATCACACAACTCTAGGTATTCGATTCACCCAGGTTCTACTAAAATGTATCATGACTTGAGGAAAGTCTATCAATGGAATGGTATGAAGAGAGACATTGCAGATTTTATGGCTAGATACCCGAACTGTCAACAGGTTAAGGTTGAGCACCAAAGGCCATGCGATGTGGCCCAAAACATAGCAATTCCCGAATGGAAGTGGCAGATCATCAATGTAGACTTTATCACCGATCTACCGAAGTCACGTAGGCAATATGACTCTATTTAGGTGATTGCAGATCGAATGACTAAGTCATCTCATTTCTTGCCAGGTAAGACTACAGATTCAGCCGAGGACTATGCCAGGTTATACATTCATGAGATAGTCAGACTTCATGGAGTTCTATTATCCATCATATCAGATAGGGGCACATAGTTTATGGCTCAGTTTTGGAAGTCATTTCAGAGAGATTTGGGTATGAAATTGAACCTTAGATCAACTTTTCATCTGCAGACAGATGGTCAGGCGGAGTGGACTATCCAGACACTAGAGGATATGTTAAGAGCTTGTGTTATTGTTTTCAAGGGGATTTGGGATGACCATTTGCCTATTATAGAATTTGCATACAACAATAGTTACCACTCTAGTATTCAAATGACTCTGTATAAGGATCTTTATGGGCAGAGGTATAGATCTTTGATTGGTTGATTTAAAGTTGGTGAAGTGAAGTTGATAGGACCATACTTAGTGTAACAAGTCATGAAAAAAGTTAAGATCATTCAAGAAAGGTTGAAGACTGCAGAGAGTCACCAAAAGTTTTATATTATGTATGGAGACTTGGAATTTGAGGTATATAATTGAGTTTACCTGAAGGTTTCTCCCATGAAGGATGTTATGAGATTTAAAAAGATAGGAAATCTTATCCCCCATTATGTTGGTCCATATCAGATTTAGAAGAGAGTTGGTAAGGTAGCTTATGAGTTGGAGATGCCAGCTGAACTAGCATCAGTCCATCCAATTTTCCACATATCTATGCTTAAGAAGTGTGTGGAAGACCCTTCACTCATTGTCCCCCACGGAGAGTGTGGGAGTGAAGGACAAACTTTCATATAAGGAAGCTCCAGATGAGATTCTAGATCACCAGGTTCGTAAGTTAATGAATAAAAAAGTCCAGAATCATCTTGAGATAACAGTCTCCTCTCATAGTACTATTATCAGTTTCATATCTTATTAGTTTTTGTTGGAATCCTTAGTATGGTTGTATATTCCATGAATTCAGTCAAGTTCGATTTAAGTTACTACCAGTTAGGTCACCTATAAGTCCAGTTCAATCTTCATTCAAGGACGAATGATCCCAAGAGGGAGATAATGTAATGACCCCCAAAAGTCCCTAAGATCAAATCTTAGACTTGAAGTAGAAAGCCAGCAGAAATGGAAAATTTTCCGCAAAACGGATCACATCATGATTCGTGGTAAGGTACCACAACTCATGACATGGTTCATGATAAGCAATCAAGGTTTTCTAATTTCCATTTCCAACAACTCAAGTGGCGAGTCGTTAGAGGATATGACGACTCATCGTATCAAATGACAACTCGTCCTATCAAGTCATGGTGTGAGGATCAGATATTTGACCAATTTGATTTTAGTAGTGACAGATGGATGTCATGAATCATAGGAACAAGGGATGACTCATCCTGACCGTCTGCCGTGAAGGAATCAAAAAGTGATCAGGGGGCCTCAGTGACCACGAGTTGTGGTGACGCCTAACGACTTGTGATATGATCCGTCGTCACTGGATGACCAATTTTTCAGACAGGATCTCAGAGTTATTTTAGTAATTTTCTATATTTTTATCACTTAAACCAGAATATTTGGAATTCCTTAGGGGGATATTTAAGGGTTGTATTAGTCTAAACTCGCATTCCCTCTCCTAATAACATAAATTCAAGAATCATTAAGCTCTCACGCAAGATATTATGAATTCATCATCTTCAACCTAGGACTTTTCAAGATAAAGTCAAGGGTTCTTTCTTCCAGGTATGTAAGGCTAACCTAAGAGAGAAATTTCATTCTTCCTCATGTTCTACATCTGGTAAGGAGTTCATAGAAGTAAAGCTAGGGTTTTTCCCCAAGTTTCTTGATATTGGTTTTCTTCCGTATTGTTGAATTGTTCATTGTTGAATTTTCTTATCCTATTGTGACATATCTATTGTATCTCTTGATTATTGATCATAAATATACTCCCTTGATTAATTATGATATCTATTGGCTCTTGATTTCTTGATTATGGTTCATGTCTCTTATCCCATAAACCCAATTGCATGAAAGTCATTATTTTTAAAGGCATTGTAATTTGCGATAAAGGAATTATTTTCATAAAGTTGTGCAGATTTTTAAGAGAGTTTTCATAGAGAGATTTTTAGATAGGAAGTACAACTAGTAGCATGATTTTCAAGCTAAAGTAAAGCCTTGTTTTTGAAACTCATGATTTTTGAGCATAGAAGTTCACAAGTTTTCAAAGAGATTTTGAGCAAAGGCTCCTTAGCAAAGTACACAGATTTTTAAGCCAAGGCTCAATAGAGTTTTTAAACATCTATTATAACTATAGCAAAAGTGCTTCATAAAAGATGTTTTCAGCTACCTCATACAGGAATATTTATATGATCACAATTTTGGAAGGATTATTTAGCATCGAGATGGGTGAAGGGTTCAAATAACCCATAAGTCCCAGAACTACGTAGCTAGTATGGGTTAGGATCGTGATGTTGATTTAGTCGACTCCTCGGACAACCCCTAGTAAGGTCTTAATATGGATCCACAATTTAGTTTGATCCTCTACCCTAACAAGGCTTTGGATGGCTCTCCCAACTTAGGCAAGAAGTTGGACATCATGCACTTATTCATGACGTATGTCGGTTATGAGAAACTCCTAACTAAAGTTACACATATACATACACGTATTTTTCCAGAGATTGTATAATTGCATAGTTTTATTGCGTAACTGCTTTTATACATCTTCCATACTTGTGTTTTAATGCATCATTCAGAGTTTAAGATTTAGTTAGTTTAGTCTTTTAATCCAGATATTCTTGCTTAACTGTTGTTTCATTCAGCCATTTTACATACTGTACATTTAACATATAGACGCCACTTGGCATTGCATCTTATTATGATGCATATTAAGATAGAAAGGACCAGCAGTAGATGCTTCACTAGTCTCTCACTTCATTTAACTTTTGGTAAGACCTCCTACTTTCAGAGAGTTCCAGTCGAGTTTATTTTATTTCACCTATCTTCAGACATTAGAGGATTCATAGATTAGTTAGAGTTGAGTCATAAATATTACTTTTTAACATTGTTTTTAGTTTCAACTAATATTATTTTTCTGAATTGAGCTTATTATAGTTATTACTTCCGCTATACTTTATTTTGAATCTCAGCTAGTAGTAAGTCCGGCATCTTGGATCACTACATGGCCTGAGTGCCGGCCACACCCAGGGTGTAGACTCAGGGTGTGACAATTTCTATCCTCGTTAGTTAAATGATTTCCCATCCCTATGAAGTTCACGAATAAACCCCATTTCTTCTTATTACGCCCGTGATTTTCTTTTTTAAGTTCAATTAACGAGTCACAAATAGTATTTGAAAGGTGATCAAGCAATCAAAAAGTTAAGACTAAGAAGAGGTAAATAGCTTAAAAATGAAAAAATCAATAGATATAAATGATAATCAAACTTCAACCATCATGTCAATGCCAAAACCCTTGAACTAGAAAGTTTAGCTACTCATGATTCTCATAAACATCCAAGATTTTATGAATTTACAAGAAATACTTAAAAGAAATAAAGAGAAGAAAATAAATCGGAAGAAAATCTTGTCTTGCCCTAGATCTTCCTTCAAAATAACGTCCAATCCTCTTTTTCCGTAAAAAGACCTACTTATAAAGTTTAAGGTCCACAAAGGTTAAAATAGCCAATTTCTAATCGGAATAGGAAGCTCACTGTCTCGCACCACCTTCACGTTGAAAAAGGTGGCGCAATAGTGCAAAACAGAGTTAGAAAGCTAATTTCTTCACACCACCTTCGCTACAGCTGAGACTCCATAAAGTCTTTTGTATTGCGCCACCTTCCTATAGAAAAAGGTGGCGAGACAATGCAATTTTGTTTTAGAAATAGGAAATCCTCACGCCACCTTCGCTATTGATATGGTAAAGCAATTACGTCAATGTTTGTTCCACCCTTTCTTCGCAAGGGGTGGCACAATCGCTTGCAATTTCTTTAACTTCTACATCATCGTGTGATCTTCTTTTAGATCTCGATGAAATACCTAGAAATGCTTTCTTTTCAGAAAATATTACCACCACTTATCAAAACCACGATATTAATCTCAACATGATAGAATCAACATGCAAAAGTGACAAAAGTACTAAAATGTGAGGTAATTAATGGAGAAATATATGTATTTTTGCCTGAACATCATTATCGTTATTTCGATACTCAGAATCAATATGTAATATAATGATGTGCAGATATGCAACTCTAATTCATAATAATATAAGAATATATAGGCGTACAACTCCGTTGCATATGAAATGATATGTAGGCATACAATTTCGATCCCAAACAATTAATATATGTAATGATTCGAATATCGTTATGGGATGAATAGGGATCTAGAACACTGAAAATGGTCTAAAGGAGGGATAAAATGTGCTGTGAAATATTTTAAGTGTAAAACTACCAAATTTAGGTAGTTATTGGTTCGGGAAACAGCTGCACCGGTGGAGTTTCTGTTGCAGCAAGACCGTGGTAGCGGTCAGAGTCCTGCTATGATGAATTTGAAAAGTAACCGCTAGAACCACAGTTACACTTTGTCCACCGTAGCGGATCCACTACAGCAGAAATGTGACCGCTACAGTGGATGATGAGAATTAGGAGTGGGTTTTAAGTGAAAATTACAAGGTTTTTACCCCATTATTTCCATAACGCAATCAGAAGGGCTAGAGAATGGAAAATCTCTCCAAAGCAGTGAACTCTTCTCCTATGGTAGGAATTTCAGTTTCCTATCTCTACTATGAGTAGCGTTGATCCTAGATTGCTTGTGGACCTTTAATGGTGGAAGTTTTTGTAGAGAAAAACCCTAGGCTACTAAACTAGGACTATATTGTGGGATGATTAGGGGTGATTTGGGTTGATGTTTTAAGAGTTCTGACCACTCCCCTAGAATTACGTGTTCAATGAAGGTTACGTGGGGAATTGAGACTAGAACCGAGTATAATTGGGGTTTACTTTAGAAAATACCCTGAAGGGGAGGGTTTGATCTATTTAGACCCATGATTGAAGAGTAAGTAATGAATTACTCTTGTTGTGTATATTTTGAATGATCCAAAGCTTTGAGGAAGGGCCAGGCTCCTGTAGAGTAACCGAATTGTTATCTTTGAATATCAAGGTAGGTTATGGTTAGAGGGTTAGACTTTGTATAATGGCTTGTATGCATGTGTGATAATGACATGTGAGTAGCCTTCGGACATTATGTCATCTGAATAGTATATTTGAATAAATAGTGAAAATTATGTTAATATGAAATGATCATGAACTATTATGAAAATCTTGTGGAACTATGAAATGAAATTCATTTAAGATGCTTCAATGTGAATTGATGATATGTAATTGTGCAAGTGATGGAGTGGAATATAGATTCCTAAGTGTCGAATTATATATATATATATACACACACATACACACATACATATGTGAGTTGTTTCCCTGTTATATTTTGTGGATGAAAAATGAATTGGATCATAAAAGTATCATGAGATGAGTGGCTCATGCCCGAGGGGAGCATCCGGGCAAGCGATATTATTGAGTGGCTCATGTTTGAGGGGAGCATCCGGACAAGCATATGAGTGGGAGCGGGTACCAAGCCGGTATAGTACATGGATTTCTAGAGTCCCCTACAGGTCATTACTGAAAAGAAAAAAATAAGACCCTCTAGCATGTGTGTGCATTGATTTTGTGGATAGAGTGTTTTCGGTGGTATGGCGGAGGCATGCACCCATCATGTCACCATTTATTTACTTTGTTTATGTTATGTTCGTAATCATATGTAAAACTAAATGAAGAATATACTAAGTGGCTGTGGAAGTTACGGATTTTATTTATGTGATTTGAAATGAAGGACAAGAATCTGACTCTAAGTGTGACCCGATCACGATGCTAGTAAATGTTGAGTGAATTTGCTTGTAATTTCGGCTCGTATTTGTAAGTGATAAAGAGACATACTTATTGTTGTTGATACTTGTGTTGTATTGAATTGAGCTATAAAGTATGTGCATTGTTGACACTAATGAACTGATGACAGCGTAGCTAAGTCAAGCTACTTCCTAAGGCAGTACCGCTGCAGCAAAACTTACTCTGTTGTGGCGAGATCGCTGCAGCGAAAGGCCCAATCCAGTGAGTAGGCCGACTATCACTTGTGTTAGAGACAGTGCACTTGAATTGGTTTCTATATTTCTATATGATGCTAAAGACTTGTTTTATATCATTGTTGCTATGTTTACACGTTATTATGTGAGGTTGGCCGACTATGCCTACCAGTACCATGTTATGTACTGACCCTACCCTTCACTTCTTTTCTGAGTGCAGAGTTCGAACCAGGAAGTTCCTCATGTCCTCACTTGTAAGTAGCAGTTATTCGTTGAAAGGTGAGCAGAACAAGGAGGCAATGTCACTCTCCCGTTTTGATTACTTATTTCCTTTATTTTAGTTTAATCGTTTAGAGTTGTAAGCATATGTCTGGTGCAATGACTTTAAGGTCTTGGGATTTGTTTTGTTTTGTTTTGTTTTGTTTTGGTTGTAAGAGGTTGATTACTGCTTGTGATGACGTCTTTCATTTATTTACAAACCATTATCTCTTGCTGAATGTTTAATGTTGGGGTAATTGTTATGGATTGTTGGTTCGCCCACTGAGGGGTTAGTGTGGGTGTCAATCATGGCCATTTGGGTCGTGACAAAATTGGTATTAGAGATCTAGGTTCGTTGATCTCATTGCACTAAGATGGGTCTAGTAGATTCTTGCGGATTGGTGCGAAGGTGTCCATAACTTATCTTCGAGAGGCAGCAGGACTTTAGGAAAAGTCCCTCCTCCCTTCCTTTAATGTGATTACTTGATTCCAATTGGTATCTACTAATACAAATTGTTACTAACCACTTTTCTTCTTTCCTTCTCAGATGGTGAGAACATGCGCAAATGATAACAGAGATGCAACACCTGAACCAGCAGTGGCAACCGCACTTCGCGGCAGAGAAAGGGGCAGAGGTCGTGGATGGAGCCTTGCTGCTGCTAGAGGAGGGTCTCATGCTTCTGCTCTAATCCGGGAGAGGTCTGCATCTCCCGTGCCATCAAAAGTACCGGAGAAGGTGGTTGTTGAAGTTGAAGTTTCGACTTAGGGGGAATCTCCTACTGTTCCAGCATCCTTGGAGGTTTTGGCTCAGGTCCTCAATCTCCTGAGTGGCCTCGTAGGTAATGGAGTAGAGCCAACAACTCCTGTGGGGCAGAAGTCGGGGATACAACATACAGCTGCTGTTGGTCCTCGGATTAATGACATATCAGAAGCTGATATGTTCCCAAGGCCGGTAGTAGGATCGGTGATGACGGGGGAGGAGCATGAACTGTTTTGGAGGTTCACCCAAGATGAAGCCTCCCACTTTCTATAGTACTGAGGTAGAGGACGCTTATGAATTCATTATTGACTGTCATGAGAGGCCCTACAAGATGGGGCAGTGGAGATATATGGTGTGGAGTTCGTCACTTTTCAATTGATGGGCGATGTTAAGCTCTGGTGGAAAGCCTTTGTGGAGTGCAGTCCAACAGGGTCACCTCCCTTGACTTGGACCCAGTTTTACTCCACATTCCTGGAGAAGTATGTTCCCCGCACTCTGAGGAACAGGAGACGGGATGAGTTCACCACCATCGAGTACAGGAATTCATCTGTTGCAGCATACATGGTTTGATTTCATTCTGTATCAAGGTATGCTCTACCTTTACTGCCCACGGAGGAGGAGAGGATCATGCGGTTTGTTAAAGGCCTGAATGTAGGTCTTCAGGTACCAGTTCTTTAGATGGTTTCCTTAGGTAAGACCTTTTAAGAGGTGGTGGAGTATGTGAAGTCCGTGGAAGGGGTGAGACAGGAGGGATACACAAAGAACACAGAGAAGAAGGCTCGGAGAGTGGGTTCCTTTAGTAATTTGTTTGCCAAGGCTCCAACACCACAGGGTTTCTTTGGGCTCCCTATTTAGTCCGCCATGTAGGTGTCAACTGGAGGTCCGCTAGGGACAGCTCCGCGACCATCAGGTGTAGTTGGGGGTACCCAGATCATTTTGTTAGACTTCGAAGCTCGCCCTATTTCCTCTATTCTAGCTCAGAGGATAGTGATTGAGAAGGTTTGTCATGAGTGTGGTGATATGGCCACATCTGTAGATGGTGCCCCAGGTTTGAATCGGGAAGGCAGATTGTTCCTCACCCAGCTCCTCGAGCTTCGTCCCCTATCGCGAGAGGAGGTAGCACATTCAGTCCAGATCGTCCAGAGCTGGGATGAGGTGGTTAACCAGCCGTAAGAGGTGGTGCTCAGTAGGGTAGAGGACGTGCTCAGGTGGGAAAGGGTGGCACAGCCCAATCGGGGCAGTTCTCAGGCGGGTAATCAGGCTTATTTCTATTCTTTTCCTGGTAGACTAGAGATAGAGGCTTCATACGTCGTTATTATAGGTATGATCTTCATGGCTGATAGAATGGCTATTGCATTGTTTGATCTGCGCTCTACATTTTCTTATGTGTCTTCTAATTTTGCATTGGGTTTGGATCTTGTTTATGATGTTCTTGATACTCCTATCTGTGTGTCTACTCCTATTGGGGATTCTGTGTTGGTGAATAGGATTTTTCGTGATTGCATTGTTGATTTCATGGGGTTTGACACTCTAGCAGACTTAATGATCTTAGACATGGTCAATTTTGATATAGTTTTGGGAATGAGTTGGTTGTCCCCTTACCATGCCATTCTAGATTGCCATGCTAAGATCGTCACTATATTGGGGCCAAGGGAGTCTAGGTTGGAGTTGAAAGGGAATTGTAGCCCTACTCCTAATAAACTCATCTCTTATATTCGTACCCGTAAGTTGATAGAGCGGGTTGTTCAACGTAGCTAGTCCAAGTTTGGGACACTAGTTCTGAGGGTCCTTCCATAGAGTCAATCCCCATTGTTCGTGAGTTTCTAAAGGTGTTCCCTGCAGATTTACCTGGCATGTCGCCGGACCGCGACATTGGCTTCTATAAAGATTTAGAGTCGGGGACTCAACTCATTTCTATTACTCCGTACCGAATGGAACCTACTGAGTTAAGAGAACTCAAGGAGCAGTTGCAGGAGTTTCTTAGTAAAGGGTTCATCATACCGAGTGTGTCTCCGTGGGGTGCCTCAATTTTATTTGAAAAGAAGAAGGATGGTAGTAATGCGGATGTGCATCGACTACCGTCAGTTGAACAAGGTAACTATTCGAAACAAGTATCCTCTACCTCGAATAGATGATTTGTTTGATCAGTAATAGGGGGTGGCTTTGTTTTCAAAGATCAACTCGAGGTTGGGTTATCACCAGCTAAAAATTTGGGCTGAGGATATTCCCAAAACAGCCTTTTGAACCAGGTATGGGCATTACAAGTTTTTGGTCATGTCATTAGGACTCACTAATGCCCCAGTCGCGTTCATAAGCCTGATGAATGGTATTTTCAAACCTTATTTGGACTCATTTGTTATTGTGTTTATTGACGATATCTTGGTGTATTCTAAGACCAAGCAGGAGCATGAAAATCATCTGAGAATTGCGCTAGGATTACTGAAGCAAAAGCAGTTGTATGCCAAATTCTCTAAGTGCAACTTTTGGTTGGAATCCATGTCCTTTTTGGGATATGTGGTTTCCAAGGAGGGAATCCAAGTTGATCCACAGAAGGTGGAGGCAGTCAAAAACTGGGCAAGTCCAACTAACGTGATGGAAATTTGGAGTTTTGTGGAGTTGGCCAGTTACTACCATCGGTTCGTGAAGGGTTTTGTATCCATCGCTTCGGTGCTGACCAAATTGACCCAAAAGGATGTACCCTTTTAGTGGTCAGAGGAATGTGAATCAAGTTTTCAGAAACTCAAGACTCTACTAACCACAACACCTATCCTGGTGTTACTAGTAAAAGGTAAAGACTTTGTTTTCTATTATGATGTCTAACGGTCTGGGTTGGGTGTTGTATTAATGCAGGAAGGACAAGTCATTGCTTATACCTTGAGACACTTGAAGGTACACAAGAAGAATTACCCCACGCATGACCTGGAGTTAGCAGCGGTGGTGTGTGCCCTGAAAATTCAGAGGCACTACCTATATGGAGCTCGCTGTGAGGTTTTCACGGACCATTGCAGCTTGCAGTATGTGTTCTCTCAAAAAGATATCAATTTGAGGCAGAGGAGATGCATGGAGATGCTTAAGGATTATGATATCACTATCCTGTACCATCCAGGAAAGGCCAACATTGTGGCAGATGCATTGAGTCAAAAGACGGTGAGCATGGGCAGTTTATCTTTCTTGGGAGTTGCAGCGGTTGATGGCCAAAGAAGTTGAGACTTTGGAAACAGTTTGGTGATGTTTTCGCTAACATAAATAGGTGGGATATTAGACAACATGGAGGCTAAGACCTCACTGCTTGAGGAAATCAAAGCTAGGTAGTTCGAAGATGAAAAGCTAGGTAAGATCAGGGATAAAGTTCTGCAGCCAGAAGCCAAGGAAGCAGTGTTAGATGATGAAGGGGTGTTGAGAATAAAGGGGGGGGAGTGTGTTCCCCGAGTAGGTGAGCTAATTAAAATTCTTTTGACAGAAGATCACAACTTGAGGTACTCAATCCACCCTGGAGTCACCAAGATGTACCATGACCTGAAGTAACACTATTGGTAGGGTAGGATGAAGAGAGATATTGTTGAGTACTTTGCCCAATGTTTGAATTGTCAGTAGGTGAAATATGAGCACCAAAAGCCTGGAGGAGTACTTTAGAGAATGTCTATCCCTGAGTGGAAATGGTAGAGAATAGTAATGGATTTTGTGGTGGGTCTTCCCAAGACTTTGGAGAGATTTGACTCAATTTGGGTCATTGTGGATAGATTGACCAAGTCGGCTCATTTCTTGTCGGTTCAAGTGACTTACAATGCCGAGAAACTAGCTAAATTGTACGTGAAGAAAGAGATTCGGTTGCATGGGGTGCCTGGTTCAATTATGTCAGATAGGGGCACTCAATTCACTTTTCATTTTTGGATAACCTTGCAAGCTGAGTTAGTCATGAGATTGGACTTGAGCGCAGCCTTCCACCCTCAGACAGATGGACAGTGTAATGCCCCGAAAACCCTAAGATCAGACCTGGGAGTTGAAATAGAAATAGGATTTTCTGCATCAAACACAGAACTAGTCGTCCTGTGACCCGTGGTATAGGCCACGAGTCGTGGAGTGACTCGTTGGGAAAGGTCCGGACTTGATTGAAAAATTGGGAAATTGAGTGACCACGAGTCATGTTCAATACCACGAGTCGTTATGTGAGTCATGGTCAAGGGTTGACTAAAAGTTGGAAAATTTGGGTAGTGCACTTAACGGGTCCTCACCAAGACTCATTTGGGACACCGCAAGTCGTGGTGTCACCCGTGGTAATCCCCAGGTGGTTTTCGATAGTGGAGACTACGGGAGGTGATCACGAGTTGTCGCCACTGATAACGATTCATTAAGTAGCCCGTGGTGACCCCTGAAGAGGAATGTTGGTGTAGTGGCCATAGGAGGAACCAACGACCCGTTGGTTCATCCAATGAGTCGTGGTGACCCCCGTTGCTAGATTAAGTGTCTTCTAGTCCCAGGCAGTGGGACCAACGAGAGGTCCCAATGAGTCGTGGTCACAACCAACGACTCGTTAAGTGACCTATTAGGTCCCTGTCGGGCAGTTTTCATATTGAATTTCCAAGGTTATTTTTGTAATTTTTCACCTATTTAGTCCCTAAACTACGTCATTTAAGTTTAAATTAAGAGGATTTAGAGGGATTAAACGCTTCTTCTCTCTCATTACCCACTCAGGCCTTCAGAAAACAATCATAAAATTCTCTCAGGAGCTTTCAAAGCAAGAACTAAGGCAGTCTACTTCTCCTCAAATTCTCAAGGGATTTCTTCGGACTTCCTTATCAGGTATGTGGGAATTCAAAAAGGGAATAGTTCTTCCCTTGGGTCCCTAAAACCCTTGTCTAATTTCTTATCTATCAATTATATCCCTGTAGTTTCAAAATGTGAAAAGTTTTCAGACAGTTTCCTTTGCGGATTCAAAGGGAATATTTCTCATGATTTTAGATTTCGTATTTATTCCCTATTTCTAGAAATTGTGAAAGATTGCAGCTAGTAGTATAATTCAACCCTAGTCACAGGTCAGTAGAACTTAGAAACTTGTGGGTTGAACTAGTTTTCCCTATAGCATGGTTCTATCACTTTTGGGATGCACATGTATTTATTTATGTTAAAAATCTCAGTCAGAATCATGTCAGTCTAGTTTCAGTCAGATTTTTAGCAACCTCAGTGTTGTCTAGAAAAATGTCAGCTGATCAATTTGACTAAAGTAAATCCTTGAGGTGTTTGTGATATCTCCCAATTATCAGTATTAGACTCAGTATCAGATTTTAGTGGTTCTTTAGGCGGTCATGATACTTTCAGATAAGCAACTCTAACCAGCCTTAGGAACCCAGCTTCAGATTACATTTTATTCTTTAGACAGTTATGACGCTTCCAGATAAGCAGCTTTGACCAGTCTTAGAACCCAGTTACAAAATCCCGTCTAATAATACTCTCAGGGTGCTTCTAGATAGATATTCATGACTTAGTCTTAGGCCCCAATTTTGAGCTATCAGCTTAGTAGTCAGTCTAGGACTATCCAATGGGAGTAGGACTTAGCACCGAGCGGACCGGGGTTCCAGCGCACCCAACTTCCCAGAACTACGTTGCCACCGTAGGATATATTTTATTGGCCTCATGGCCCCTGACCTGTGATTACTCAGTTCATGCCTTTATACCCTGGCAAGGTATATTAGGTCCTACCGATGGTGTATATATCGGACTCCATGTCTAGCTCACGTGGTTATATGTCGGTTATAGACTCTCCCACTAATAAGCTTAGTTATGTCTCATATTAGTCAATTCAGATCAGTTAAGTACAATATTTTAGATTAGTATCTCAGATTTAGGGAATGTCTTCGACCATCAAACAGGGTCATTTTGACCATCTCAGTTATCACAGATATTCAGTTTCAATAATTTTAGTTGATCATTGCATGTCTTTCCAGTTCAATTATTTTATTCCTTGTGTATGTTTTCTCCTACTTACTCAGTACATTCAAAGTACTGACACATACCTTTTATGTTTTATCGTTTTATGATACAGCTATAGGATCTCAGTCTCAGCCCCGTTAGCAGATCATCTTCAGGAGTTCTCAGCTGCATTGTTGGTGAGTCCTTATTTTTCAGGGATGAGGGTTATTTTCTTTCAGTTAGAATTGGAGTTAGCTGGGGGCTTGTCCCAACAACTCATCAGATAGATGGCTTTCAGACACAGACAGAGTTTTCATATTTTCAATTTTGCTTCTAGTTGTATAAAACTTATGATTTAGTTCTTTTTCATAAAATTTTTTATTTTATTATTTCAAAGCTTCTGCTAGGTATTTACTCAGGATGCTAGTGTTATGATAAACTATGGGTTGACTAGGGGTTACTTGTGACTCCAAATACCGTGTCTCGTTCAGGGTATAGACTCAAGGCATGACAAACTTGACTTCAGAGCACTAGGTTTAGAGTATCCTCAGATGTCTGAAAGCCGCGTCGAGTAGAGTCCTTTTCATGGATGTGAAGGGCGACACACTTATGATGGGGAGGCTACAAGATGTTATTAGGAAAACTCCCTTTTGTTCATACTCTTTATCGTGCGTTGAAATTCAATTTCAGAAACATCCTCCTAACTCGTGCTCTATTTCATTTTAGTGAAATCATGTTTCCGCGAGGTGGTAACGGGAGAAGGGATAGTAACGCTCACCGACCTGCCCCACCAGTTCCAGTAGCCCCTCAGGATAACTCAATGTCCACCACAGAGTTCAAGGCAGCTATCCAGCTGTTCGGGCAGATAGTTATCAATCAGGTGAACCAGCAGGTGGTTCCGATCAACAACAATAGGTCCGCAGCAGCTGCCCAAGTTCGGGACTTCACTCGGATAAACCCTCCAATTTTCCACGGATCTAAGGTGGGAGAGGACCCACAAGAGTTTGTGGATGAGATTAGAAAGATCACCCAAATTATGAGTGTCAGTTCCTCAGATAGTGCCGACTTGGCTGCCTACCAGCTGAAAGGGGTAGCCCGGATCTGGTATGAACAGCGAAAGGAGGGGAGACCAGCGGAAGGAGGTGAGACCAGCGGGAACAGGACCGGTGGAATGGGAGGAGTTCACTACAACCTTCCTAGAAAGATTCTTTTCTCGGGAGCTTAGGGAGGCTAAAGTGGCTGAATTCATGAATCTGAAACAAGGAAATCGGACGGTAGAAGAGTATGCACAAGAGCTCACTAGGTTTTCTAAATATGCTCCAAAGATGGTAGCCAAGCCAAGGGCTCGTATGCTGAAATCTGTTAATGCAGTATCGAACTTGGTCCTCAAAGAGTGCAGGACTGCAATGCTTATTAAGGACATCGATCTCTCCAGCCTCATAGTTCATGCTCAGTAAATTGAGGAAGAAAAATTAAAAGACTTGGAGCGGGAGAACAAACGGGCAAGAACTAGCCAGACAGATTATAGCCACCAGAGATCTGGTGGTAATAGCTGCCCACAACAGTAGCAGCAGCAGAGGGCTCCAGCACCCACTTCAGTCGGTGCCCCTACTTTTCGGTCCCTCAAGGATCGAAGGGGTGGAGCATCTGGATCACAATCCAAGAGTCATAGCACCAGAAACTGCTACATCTATCCAGCTTGCCCTAAATATGGCAAGAACCATCCAGGAGAATGCCTTCAGGATTAAGAGGGTTGTTTTGGTTATGGATAGCTGGGTCATCGGCTCAAAGAATACCCGTCAGCAGGACGGGGGAGATCATAATCCACTATTTCAGCAACTCCAGCAGGCCGACCAGCTCAGCAGGCCAACACTTCAGGTACGGATGGTGGCCAGCGCCAAAACCATTTTTATGCTTTGTCCTCTCAGTAGGATCAGGAGAGCCACTTGACGTGGTTACGGGTATGTTACACCTTTTTCATCTAAATGTGTATGCCCTACTAGATCCAGGAGCCACCCTTTCATTCGTGACTCCCTATGTAGTAGTCTAGTTCGATATCAGTCTAGAGGTCCTCTCAGAACCATTCTCAGTCTCCACCCCAATTGGCGAGTCAGTTAGAGCCAGTCGGGTGTATAGAAACTTCCCAGTATCAATATTGAATAAGGTCATTCCAGCTGATCTAGCAGAGTTAGATATGGTTGATTTTGACCTCATTCTTGGCATGGATTGGTTACACTCTGATTATGCCTCAATCGACTGCAGAACTAGGGTCATCAGGTTTCAGTTCCCTAATGAGCCAACTTTAGAGTGGACGGGTAGTAGCTCAACGCCTAAGGGTCGATTTATTTCATACCTTAAGGCTAGAAAGCTTATTTCCAAATGATGTATTTATCATATAGTTTGGGTCAAAGGTTCCAGCTCTGAGACCTCGACTATACAGTCAGTCCCAGTTGTCAGCGAGTTCCCTGATGTGTTTTTCGAAGATCTTCCTGGAGTCCCTCCTGAGTGGAAAATAGACTTCGATATAGACCTTTTCCCAGAAACTCAGCCCATTTCCTTCCCTCCTTACAGAATGGTTTCAGCTGAGCTAAGGAGTTGAAAGAGCAGCTAAAAGACCTTCTTGATAAAGGTTTTATCAGAACAAGCATCTCTCCCTGGGGTGCTCTAGTACTATTCGTGCAGAAGAAAGAAGGTACCCTTAGAATATGCATCGATTACCGTCAGTTGAAAAAGGTCACAATCAAGAACAGGTATCCCCTACCTAGGATTGACGACTTGTTCGATCAGCTTCAAGGAGCCAGTTGTTTCTCTAAGATAGATCTCAAGTTGGGGTATCATCAGGTAAGAGTCAGAGAGTGTGACATACCGAAAATAGCTTTCAGAACTCGGTATGATCACTACGAATTTGTGGTTATGTCCTTCAGACTGACTAATGCCCCCACAGCTTTCATGGACCTAATGAACAGAGTCTTCAAGCAGTATCTAGATATGTTCATCATTGTATTTATCGACGACATTTTGGTATACTCCAGAAATAAGGAAGATCATGCTAATCAACTGAGGATAGTTCTTCAAACACTCAAAGACCGCCAATTGTTTGCCAAGTTCAGCAAATGCGAATTCTGATTGAAGTCTGTGACTTTCCTTGGTCACATGGTCTTGGATGAGGGTATTCAGGTATATCCTCAAAAGATAGAAGCATTGGAAGACTGGCCCATACCTACCTCCCCAACAAAAATCAGAAGTTTCTTGGGTCTAGCCAATTATTACCGATGTTTTGTGGAAGGTTTTTCCTCTATTGCATCTCCTATAACTAAGTTGACTCAGAAGAAGGTAAAATTTCAATGGTCAGATGCGTGTGAGAAGAGTTCCAGGATTTAAAAACTCGACTCACTACCCTCCAGTGTTGACCTTGCCGAAAGGAACATATGGGTTCGTGGTATATTCCGATGCTTCCAGAGTTGGACTTGATTGCGTTTTGATGCAGCGGGGTAAGGTGATAGCCTACGCCTCCAAACAGCTCAAGGTTCATGAAAAGAACTATCTGACGCATGACCTGGAGCTGGCAGTCGTGGTGTTTGCGTTAAAAATATGGAGGCACTACCTTTACAGGGCTCACGTAGATGTTTTCACCGATCACAAGAGCCTTCAGTATGTGTCCAGTCAGAAAGATCTTAATCTTCGTCAGAGAAGATGGTTGGAGTTGCTGAAGGACTACAACATGAATGTGTTGTATAACCCGGGAAAAGCCAATATGGTGGTTGATGCCCTAAGCAGAGTGTCCATGGGGAGCGTGGCTTATGTTGAAGAGAGCAAAAAGGAACTGGCAAAGGATATCCACAGGTTAGCTCGGTTGGGAGTACAGTTGGTTGATACAGCTGAGGGTGGAGTAGTGGTGCAAAGTGGATCAGATTCCTCGTTGGTAGTTGAAGTTAAGTCAAGGCAGGATGAAGATCTCATGCTACTTAAACTGAAGGAGGTGGTTCTCAGAAAAGAAGTGGAGGCTTTCTCCAAAGGGGGAGATGGTGTACTCCGTTACAAGGGTAGATTGTGCGTACCGAATGTGGTTGAGTTGAGACAGCATATACTGGCTGACGCACTCAGTTAGAGATATTCCATCCCAGGTGCTACTAAGATGTACCATGATTTACGGGATATTTATTGGTGGAACGGCATGAAGAGAGACATCACAAAATTTGTAGCTAAGTGCCTGAACTGCCAACAGGTCAAAGTAAAGCACCAGAGGCCGGGAGGTATGACCCAGGATATCAGCATACCCACATGGAAGTGGGAAGAGCTAAATATGGATTTTATTACAGGTCTACCTCGGACTCATCGACAGCATGATTCAATCTAGGTGATAGTAGACCGGATGACTAAGGAAGCACATTTCCTCCGAGTTAAAACTACATACTCGGTTGAGGATTATGCTAGGCTTTATATCCAGGAGTTGGTCAGACTTCATGGGATGCCCTTGTCCATTATCTCAGACAGAGGCACCCAGTTCACATCTCACTTCTGGAAGTCTTTCCAAAAGGAACTTGGTACCCAGGTCAAGCTCAGCACAACTTTTCACCCGCAGATAGATGGACAAGCTGAGTGGACTATACAGACCTTGAAAGATATGCTGAGAGCATGCTTCATCAATTTCAAGGGCGGTTGGGATGACCACTTACCTCTCATCGAGTTTTCGTAGAACAACAGTTACCACTCCAATATCCAGATGGCCCAGTTTTAGGCATTGTATGGTAGGAGGTGTAGATCTCCTATCGGGTGGTTTGAGGTTGGTGAAGCTACTCTAATTAGGCCATACTCAATTCATGAAGCTATGCAGAAAGTACAACTCATCCCAGAAAGGTTGAAAACAACTTAAAGCCATCAAAAATCTTATGCTGATGTGAGGAGAAGAGAATTAGAGTTTGCAGTGGATGACTGGGTTTATCTAAAAATTTCACCCATGAAAGGAGTGATGAAATTTGGGAAGAAAGAAAATCTCAGTCCGAGATATGTGGGATCCTACAGAATCCTAAAACGGATTGGCAAGGTAGCCTATGAGCTGGAATTACCTTCAGAGTTATCATTTGTGCACCCAATGTTCCATGTGTCACTATTGAAGAAGTGCATCGGATATCCAACTTCAGTGGTGCCACTAGACAGCGTGGGAGTGAAAGATAGTCTGTTTTACAAAGAGGTCCCAGTTTAGATCCTTGACCGTTAGGTTCGTAAGCTGAGGAACAAAGAAGTAGCTTCAGTCAAATTGTTATGGAGAAATCAGCATGTTGAAGGAGCTACGTGGGAAGGCGAAGCAGATATGATGGCTAGATACCCACATTTATTCCCTTCTAGCTTAGTTTCAGTTTAAGGTATCAATTTTCTCCCTAAAAACTCTATTCAGTTACATGTTCAATCCATGTGTCCTAGTTTCTTTCATGTTAATGAATGTGTGTATGATTCGTGAATTCAATTCAGTCGTGTAGTTCAGTTTGGAGGTAGTCATTTCGTTAGTTTTCAGCTTTCATGATCAGTATTTGAGTATAATGATTGCAAATCTCTGCATTTTTGTGTGTTTTCCAACATTCGAGGATGAATGTTCCTAAGGAGGAGTTATTATAATGCCCGAAAACCCAAAGATCAGATCCAGGAGTTGAAACAGAGAAAATAAGATTTTCTGCACCAGGTCACAGAACGAGTCGTCCTGTGACTCGTGGGGTAGGCCACAAGTCGTGGAGTGACTCATGGGGAAGGGTCCCGACTTGGTTGAAAAATTGGGAAATTAAGTGACCATAAGTCGTGGTCAACACCACGAGTCATTATGTGAGTCATGGTTAAGGGTTGACTGAAAAAGGGAAAATTCAAGCAGTGCAATTAACGGGTCCTCACCATGACTCGTTTGGGACACCACGAGTCTTGGTGCCACCAGTGGCGACCGCCAGATGGTTTTTGGCAGTGGAGACTATGGGAGGTGACCACGAGTTGCGGTCACCGGTAATGAAATGAGTCGTTAAGTAGCCCATGGTGACCCCTGAAGAGGAATGTTGGTGTAGTGGCCACAGGAGGAACCAACGACCTGTTGGTTCATCCAATGAGTGGTGGTGACCCCTGTTTCCAGATTCAGTGTCTTATAGTTCCAGGCAGTGGGACCAACGAGAGGTCCCAATGAGTCGTGGTCACAACCAATGACTCGTTGATTGACCTATTGGGTCCCAGTCGGGCAGTTTTCATATTGTATTTCCAAGGTTATTTTTGTAATTTTCCACTTATTTAGTCCCTAAACTACATCGTTTAAGTTTAAATTAAGAGGATTTAGAGGGATTAAACACTTCTTCTCTCTCATTCCCCACTCAGACCTTCAGAAAACAATCATAAAATTCTCTCGGGAGCTCTCAGAGCAAGAACTAGGGCAGTCTACTTCTCCTCAGATTCTCAAGGGATTTCTTCAGACATCCTTATCAGGTATGTGGGAATTCAACAAGGGAATAGTTCTTCCCTTGTGTCCGTAAAACGCTTGTCTAATTTCTTCTCTATCAGTTATAGCCCTGTAGTTTCAAAATGTGAAGTTTTCAGACAGTTTTCTTTGCGGATTCAAAGGGAATATTTCTCATGATTTTAGATTTCATATTTATTCCCTATTTCTGTAAATTGTGAAAGATTGCAGCTAGTAGTATAATTCAGCCTTAGTCACAGCTCAGTAGAACTTAGAAACTTATGGGTTGAACTGGTTTTTCCTGTAGCGTGGTTCTATCAGTTTTGGGATGCACATGTATTTAATTTATATTAGCAGTCAGAATCATGTCAGTCTAGTCTCAGTTAGATTTTTAACAACTTCAGTGTTGTCTAGAAAAATGTCAGCTGATCAGTTTGACTAAATTAAATCCTTGGAGTGTCCGTAGTACCTCCTAATTATTAGTATTAGACTCAATGTCATATTTTAGTGGTTCTTTAGGCGATCATGACTCTTTCATATAAGCAGCTCTGACCAGTCTTAGGACCCCAGCTTCAGATTAAATTTTATTCTTTAGACGGTTATGACCATTCTAGATAAGCAGCTCTGACCAGTCTTAGAACCCAGTTACAGAATCCCGTCCGATAAGACTCTCAGGGTGCTTCTAGATAGGTATTCCTGACTTAGTCTTAGGCCCCAGTTTCGAGCTATCAGCTTAGTAGTCAGTCTAGGACTATCCAGTGGGAGTAGGACTTAGCACTGAGCGGACTGAGGAAGTACGTTGCCACCATAGGTTATATTTTATTGGCCTCATAGCCCCAGACCTGTGATCACTCAGTTCATGCCTTTATACCCTGGCAAGGTATATTGGGTCCTACCGATGGGGTGTATACATTGGACTCCACATCTAGCTCATGTCATTATATGTCGGTTATAGACTCTCCCACTAATCAGCTTAGTTCAGTCTCAGATTAGTCAGTTCAGATCAATTTAGTACAGTATTTCAAATTAGTATCTCAAATATAGGTCATGTCTTCGACCATCAGACAAGGTCATTTTGACCATCTCAATTATCACAATTATTCAGTTTCAGCAATTTCAGTTGATCATTGCATGTCTTTCCAGTTCAGTTATTTTATTCCTTGTGTATGGTTTCTCCTACTTACTCAGTACATTCAAAGTACCGACGCATACCTTTTATGTTGTATCATTTTATGATACAACTACAGGATCTCAGTATCAGCCCCGTTAGCAGATCGCCTTCAGTAGTTCTCAGTTGCATTGTTGGTGAGTCCTCATTTTTCGGGGACAAGGATTATTTTCTTTCAATCTTATTTTCTTTTAGTTTGAATTAGAGTTAGTTGGGGGCTTGTCCCAAAAACTCATCAGATAGATGGCTTTCAGACAGAGATAGAGTTTTTATATTTTTAGTTTTTCTTCCAGTTGTTTAAAACTTATGATTTAGTTCTTTTTCATAAAATGTTCTATTTTATTATTTCAAAGCTTCCGCTAGGTATTTACTCAGGATGCCAGTGTTATGATAGATCATGGGTTGACTTGGGGTTACTTGTGACTCTAAGTACCGTGTCTCGTCCAGGGTATAGAATCGAGGCGTGACAGACAGTCAGAGAGGACTATCCAGGTGTTAGAGGACATGCTCCGGGCATGTGTGATAGATTTAGGAGGCCATTGGGACAAATTCTTACCCTTGGTAGAGTTCACCTATAAAAACAACTATCACTCGAGCATTGGCATGGCATCATTTGAAGCCCTGTATCGGAGGAAATACAAGTCTCCCATTGATTGGTTTGATGCGTTGGAAGTGAGACCCTTGGAAAAAGTTCAAATAATTCAGGACCATTTGGTAGCTACTCAGAGTAGACAGAAGTAGTACGCAGACAAGAAGGTAAGGGATATGGAGTTCATGGAGAGAGAGAAAGTGTTGCTAAAGGTGTCTCCTATGAAGGAGGTGATGAGGTTCTAAAAGCGGGGCAAGCTTAGCCCGAGGTACATTGAACTGTTTGAAATACTCTGGCGTGAGGGGGAAGTAGTGTATGAGTTGGCGTTTCCGCAAGGATTGTCTGGAGTCCATCCAACGTTCACTGTCTCAATGTTGAAAAAGTATCATAGGGATGGAACGTACATTATCAAATGGGACTCTATCCTGCTAGACAAGAATTTGTCTTATGAGGAAGAGCCTGTAGCAATATTGGCTAGAGAAGTTCAGAAACTGAGGTTGAAAGAAATTGCGATAGTAAAGGTCCAGTGGAAGAATCGTCATATTAATGAAGTCACTTGGGAGACCGAGGCTGATATGCGGATCAAGTATATAGACCGTTCGAGGATGAATGGTGTTTAAATTGGTATCTGATGTAACGATCCGAACATCATTACAGGATGAACAGGGATCTAGAACACCAAAAATAGGCTAAGAGAGGGATAGAATGTGCTATGAAATATTCCAAGTGTAAAACTGACCGAATTTGGGTAGTTACTGGTTCAGGGGATAGCTGCAGCGGTAGATTTTCCACTCCAGTGAGACTATGGTAGCGATCAAAGTTCCGTCGTGAATAATTTGGGAAGTAACCGCTGGAACCGCCACAGCGACACTTTAGCCGCTGTAGCAAAAATGTGACTTCTGCAGCGACGACGGGAATTAGAAGTGGGTGTTAAGTGGGAATTTTGGGGGTTTTACCCCATTATTTTCAAAACATGATCGGAAGGGCTAGAGAACAGAAAATATATCTAGAGTAGTGAACTCTTCTCCTAAAGTAAGAATTTTGATTTCCTATCTCTACTACGAGTAGTGTTGATCCTAGATTGCTTGTGGACCTTTAATGGTGGAAGTTTTTGTAGAGCAAAATCCTAGGTTGTTAAACTAGGGTTGGATTGTGGAATGAATAGGGGGTAATTTGGGTTGATGTTTGAAGAGTTCTGATCACTCCCCCAGAATTACGTATTGGGAACGAGGGTTACACGTGGAATTGAGACTAGAATCGAGTAGAATTGGGGTTTTTACTTTCAAAAATACCCTGAACGGGAGGGTTTGATCTATTTAGACTCATGATTGAAGAGTTAGTAATGAATTACTCTTTTTGTATAGATTTTGAATGATCCGAAGATTTGAGGAAGGGCAAGGCTCCCGAAGAGTATCCAAATTATTATCTTCGAATATCAAGGTAGGTAATGGTTAGAGGGTTAGACTTTGTATAATGGCTTGTATGCATGTGTGATAATCTTGTGGAATTGTGAAGTGAAATTCTTTTAAGATGCTTCAATGTGAATTGATGATCTGTAATTGTGCAAGTGATGTAGTGGTTCATAACTAGACAATGGTTCAGCTTCGTTTAA